>JAEANM010018096.1:0-12754 GCA_017656035.1 Myanophis thanlyinensis | reverse complement strand
AGAGAATAAGCGCTTTGGGCAGGATTCTGATGGATTTTATGATGCCTTTCAGTTCCGCTTTACAGACCTAATCGAGAAATCTGTGCTGCGTCAATTTAACAAATCCTTGAGAGCGAAGGCAGGTTAGTCAAAAAGGTTTGGAAAGACTTTTTTGGGGGGTGGGGGGGGCAAGGGTGATCCAGGGGAAGCAGGCTTTTAAGCCCTTGCACGCGTTAACTTTGATTCACACTCCTTCCCGTAACAGGAATGTCAAATGAATCTCCAGAAAGTCTGGCTTCTAAGATCAAATCACCACAGACCCTAAATCTACTACGCCTTTATTCTACGACACCCCTGACTTGACTGACCTAGGAGAAGATACCACCACAGGAAATTTCTCTTTGCATCTCTTCATCCTCCAGCCTGGCAAATGTCTATGAAAAACAGATAAAGAAGGCTTCTCTTTTCCACAAGGTCTTTGGTATTAATGAGACCCAGAAGGGCGGTTTTTATCTTTTATGTTCCAGCTCTACTTCCTTTTGATAGTACCCCTGGTGACAGAAATGCTTCTGGCTCAAGTTTTTTTGGGGGGAATTGCCAATATATTTCTTAGCTGTTGTAGAATGTATATTTATGATCATTTCTCTGAAAATTGCCTCAAAGGGAACCCATAGTGTTTGAGGAATGAGTCTTACTGTGTTTACAATCCCTGAAGACAACTGCTACAATGAAATCTCTGAGCTTTTACAAAAACTGTGAATAATTGAGAGTAACAGAATAATAATGTTACTTCAATGTATAGAACTAATTACAGATGGATAGATACGCCTTGTCTAAATAACACTTTACATGAATCAGTGATATACAATTAAAAAAATGTCAAAACTTGAAAAACTTGCCAACACTACAACCCTAAATGAGACGCTACAGGATTTCACCCAGTGGGTTCAAGAGGAAGTGCTGCCCAGGGCCTATTTTAACTTACTTAAAGTAGTTAAAGAATTCATTTTCTTTCTAAGCAGGTTGCATCAGAGCAAGAATGTAATGCAAACCACAATTATTTTCTTCAGAAAACATTTACATTTGCAATATACAACTACAAACATATCTGTTGTTTTGCTATCCTGAGCAACAAAGGTTCATTTATGTTTAGTGGAAATGCACTTACTCAGGCATACTGTACTTTAATTTATTACATGCTCAGATTTCCTTCTGTTTTTTCACAGGCATTTCCCCTCTCATTTTAGATCAATTTGTCTGCCATATATACCTTGTCCAGCTGTATTCCCCATCCAGATGTTCTTGTTGTTCATTGAACTACAATCCCCATCATTTTGTAGGCCAATATACACGAAAAGCACCAGAATGCAGAAAGCTTACAATAAGGTATAGATTAGCAGAGTAAGCAGATAAATTTTCAAAATACACCCAGATGATTATTCTCAGATTAAATTATTTCTCACAAGTAATTGGGATTTTTTTTAAAAAAATTATCACTGCCTGGAGAAAAAGATAACAAATACTATACTTACAAACTTACGTCTGTAAGCTATGCTTACAAACCCATGCATTTGACATGCAAACTTAAATAAACAGCAACATTTTTTCACTGGTTCCGTGGTATATTTGGATCATTTATTTTTCTGAAGTAGCCTGCATTCCTTAAATATAGGACCTTTTAAAAGCAGACATTCATTCTGTGGCTATAATGAAAATCACTGTCTATGCCATTTTGAGGTTATTAGTTTGAGAAGAAAATATGAATGTCATTTTATACTTTTCTGACGCGGTTAGCTTTCTGAATTCTCTTTAATAAACTCAGATGGTTGGTGCAAGATGATGTGCACCATAATTTCCAAAATCCAATCATTGGGCCTCTAGTCAATGTGTTCCAACCAACATATTATGTGCACTGAGGCAAAAACCTATCCAGACCTATCGGAGACCAAGCCACATGGCTGGAATTTTGCCTCTGCTCATAAACTATCCACTTTGTATTCCCTTCCCTTGTATTTTTGCAAACCTCAGCAAAAAGAACCAAAAATTAAGATATTTGATCACAAAGAGGCAACATTTGGCAGAAAATGCATTCTCTAAGCTGTGTTTGACACCTTGCATTAAGCTAAGGTTTGTTTAACAACAGTCTTCTCCCTATAAAAAATACCACCTTAATTGGCTAAAAATGTATCTAATCAGAAACCATTTTATTTATGGCATACCATGCTGGGTAAACTAAGCTATTATATTCAACGTTAAATTTCTGGTATGCCACCAGGAAAAGTAGACTTGTCTTCTCCAATGCATATCCAATTAGTGATTTTCTTTTAATTGAGCTTCAACAGCAATTGGATTTGATGAAGTGGTTTAGATTGTTTTTTCCCCACTTGCGCTCCTCACTCCCCCCCTCCGCATGTGCCCAACACGCACATTGTAAGGCAATTTGTGATCAAGCCATCTGCTTCAATGAAAGTCGCATTTTATCATTGGAAAGGCCGTTCAAATCCCATAATACGGTCATAAAAGATTTCCAGCGGGCCTTACGTAGAGGAAGCTGGGTCTTCGTAGCCAAATCTCTTCCTTTCACCATCCTAAGCTGCCCCGGAATCTCTAGAGTTTTTCAAATGACGTTTGCGCAGATAGTTAAGGCTGCCTTAAAACTGCCTGTTTGTGGAGGGGTTTTGCAACGGGGCCCATCTTCTTTTCCCTATCAAGGCCAACTTCCTGGCGTTGCCGTTGCTTCATTCTAAATTCTTGCTTCCAGGAAGGCAGGTTTACTAAAATTTGGTCTTAAAACAGAGCATTCTTTTCTCTGAGACGCGTGCATTTTAACCAAATATAAAAGTTTCCGCGTTGATAGATACGTTAAAAGGAGAGGGGGGGGGGTTACGAAACAACAAAAAAAAAACAAGGTAAAGGTTGACACTAGGTTTTTTTTCCTCATTTCGGATAAGGTAGGCAGGGGAAGGAAGGCCGTGGAAAGGGATTTCTTTTTTAAAATGGGCGCACATTGTTGTAGAGTCAGTAGCGTGCGCTGAGGGGAGCTCTTTCTCTCAGTTGCATTGTGCAGAGAGCAGGTGCTTGTCCACATTACCATACAGCTGAGGGCACAAAGCGCCAACTGATGCAGGCCTCCCATAACAAACTGCCTTAATGACAGCCACGCGAACGACCCACACCGCTCACGTTAAACACACACACACACACACACAACACAAAAAGTGCGCTCAGAGAAGGGGGAAAAAAAGCAGAAAGAAAACAGCTCAAGGCACGGGGAGAAAAGGGGAGAAGAAACGAAGTTGGGGGCCTGGATCGTTGCAAGTTCGCCAAAAATTCAGGAGAAAGCGGAAAAGAAGGGGGGTGGGTGAAGTGGAGCGAGGGGCTGAAAGAGCTTTTTTTGGGGGTCTTTAAAAAGCAAGACTGTTTACCCAGCCAAACTTCCTTCGTCCGTCCCTCCCCCCTTCTCCCCCCTCTTGGAACTTAACACAAGGCAAGAGTCTTTTCCGGATTGTTTGCAACAAAGTCTTGCAACAGAAAGGATCCAGGGAAAAACACGCAGGGAACGTGTTTGGGAACCTTCCCATCCAACTCATCGCCCCTATCTCTGGCTCTAAGACACCACCACCCCCGGCCAAACACCATAGCGCAAGCAGCCGAGGGGGTTTAACCACTTTTGAAAAACCAACCGCCTGTACGAGAAGACACTTTGGGAATCTGACCGCATCCGCGTCTCCCAAGTTCGCGTTTCCTTCCCTTAGTCTCGTTTCCTCTCAAGACTCGGGCCGTTATTGAAACACAGAGTTCAAGAGATGCCGATTCCCAGCGGAAGAGACGCCTCTGTGCTAGATAGATGCGTTGTACTACAGTTCCCATCACTTTGGGGTCAAGGTAATGGGAATTGCAATCCGAGGTTCGGAAAGGCTGGAGGGCAGCGGGGCGGATTTACGCATCCCTGCAGGCTGCACTTAAGAGAAGCGAGTTGACGCGCGCACGCGAATACATATACACGTTAAGACGTTTCCAAAATCCAGCGGGTTTTTTTATTTTTCGATGCTTGGAAGCTTTCCTGCCTTTTTCCTAGTCAGGAAAGGAAAAGAGCGAGGAAAGACACTCTGTTGGGAAAGAAGAGCAAGGGTGTGCGTGTGGCAGGGAAACGCGGTTCTCGCGGTTGCCAAATTTTCAGGCACGTAAATCGGCTCCCCCTCCCCTTCCAGATTTTGGTGGGAGCTGGAGGGGAGGGGGGAGAAAGGACGAGGGTTGCCCATTTTACAGCTCACTGACCATTTGGTGATCCATTGAGAGGGAGGCTCGGAAAAGTGGTTCCTTTGTGACCGCTCCAGCCAGATTGGGGGGCTGCTCATTTGCATCTCATTAGCCATGCAGGCGGCCGGCGACATATAAGGCAGGCGGGCGCCCGAACGCAGGCAGATCCTTAGCGCTGCAACAGAGCAAGCCAGCGAGCAAAAAATTAAAAAAAAAAAGAAAGAAAAAGGATAAAAAAAAGAAAAAGGGAAAAAAAAGGAGGAATAATTTTACCCCAATCCAGCAGGCAAAGCTCACCCATGACTAAAGCGGACAGCAGACATTAACGAGGGCACCGCCAAGCCGTCGACTTTGGAAACCCACGAAGCAACATTATTTTGCCTGCTTTTTTATTTTTTTTTTTGCGGGGGGGCGGGGGGAGAAGGCTTGGATTTCTTTTGTTTAAAAAAAAAAAAAGCAGCGACGCATCGATCGGAATTCATTGCCAGAAAAGTGGCGACCAGCAAAGCTCGGGGGGATTTGAAAACGGCTGCTTGTGCGTAATCGCCAACCCCTCAGCAAAACTAAACACATGCACGCCAAAACAAAAAACCCGCCACTCTTCGCCTGAAGCCACCGGGAATTATCTTCTCGTCCCCTGAGGGATTTCCACATCGTTGATTATTTTAATCTGCTTTGGGAAGTCTTTTCTTCGTCCCTGGGAATTAAGTGGTTTTTTCTCTCCTTTGCTTTGGTTGGAGCAAGAGAAACCAAAGCGCCAAGAACTCTTATCTGGAAGGGGAAGCCAAGAGGAGGCTAGTCCTTTTTTTCCTTGCGCCTAATTCATCTTTAAAACAAGGTCTGTCAGTCAACTAAAGGGCGTATCTGAAACGCATCGACGAGGGGGGTCGCGGGGGTAGAGAGAGAGAGAGAGAGACTCCAAACAAATAAATCTTCATTCTAATCCCCCTCCGGCCAAGCTCGGTGCTGAGAACAGTCCGGACCCTCGATTTGACAGAAGCTCGTCTTGGTTTGCCGCTTCTTCCTTTGGAAAGGAAAACCGGGGACAAGAAGGGAAGAAGCCCAGACCGCTTCCTTCCCCTTTCCCCCCGCTTCAACCAGCCCTGCCAAAATGGGTGGACGGTCCACGCTGGCTTTAGTTGTCCTTTGCGTGCTTCAGCTTCCTTGCCAGGTAAGTACTCCTCAGGACCACGATGTGGGGGGTGGGATGGGTTGCGCGTGCCTCCGGGGCTCCGGCATTCCACCATCCCCAAAAGTTGGCGGCCCGTCTCTGGGGTAGGTTGGGGTGGGGGAAACGCGCGAGGAGAAGCGTCGGCAACCTGCGCTATCGTCCCCCCCACCTCTCTCACTCTCTTTTTTTTAAGAGCCGAGTACCGCGTCCTCGCGGGTTTCCCCGGGAAGCTTCCGTATTCGCGGGAAGGAAAAGCGCGGGTCGAGCGCTTCTTAAGGATTCCCGGGATTGTGATACTCGGGACACGTGCTCTCTCTGGCTTTCCCCCTTCCGCGCGTTCCTTCCTTCCTTCCTTCCACCCCCCCCCCCCCACCGTCGGAGTGTCGCGAGTGGGCATCAACTGGGCGCGTCGACGTGGACAATTCGGCCTCCGCGCTGGGCACGGCGGGAGGTTGTCCATTGCGCGGGGTGGGGGCGCGCCTCGGACGAGCCCTGCTGTCGGCTTGCGACGCCAGAACTTTCATTGATCCATTTGCCTTGCCCCGCCCCTTCGAGGCGATCCCCGGCCCGACTGCGGCGCTGCCCCCGAACAACCCTCGCTGCTCTAACCGTGTGCCATTAACCCCCCCCCCCGTCTCTCTCCCCCCACTCCGGCCCTTCTCCGCAGGTTTGGACCTCGGGCGTCTTCGAGCTGAAGCTGCAGGAGTTTGTGAATAAGAAGGGGCTTCTGGGCAACCGTAACTGCTGCCGAGAGGGCCTGCTGGGCTCCTCCAATCCCGGCGCCGGCGCTCCGGCTGGCTTGCAACAGTGCGACTGCAAAACTTTCTTCCGCGTGTGCCTTAAGCATTACCAAGCTAGCGTGTCCCCAGAGCCGCCTTGCACCTACGGCAGTGCCGTCACGCCCGTTCTTGGAGCCAACTCGTTCAGCGTCCCCGACAGCGCCGCCGCTAGCGGCAGCGAACCGTCTTTCAGCAACCCCATCCGCTTTCCCTTCGGCTTCACCTGGCCGGTAAGATCGCCCGAGAGCTTCCGAGGAGAGCCCTGGGATTGAGAGATAAGGGGAGGTTTGCATGCAAGACTTGACTTTTAAATCCATATCAAAGAGGCTTAAGTTAATGTTATAAATTTGTAAGCTGGTAGTGTTTTGAATGTAAGTGGGAGAACCTGTCAATTATTTGGAAATGAAATGCCACTCTGCTTTTTTGGGTACAGATACAGATGAGAGCCATCTTCTAATTAGGGGAGTTTATGGTTGTCTTGCCAGTGGTAAAAAGTGTAACCATTACTTTGGCCATCTGTATTGGGATAACACTGCTATAATTCTTCTATGGAAATCCTCAGTCATCCAGGTCACTGCTGTCCCAAAGGTGCTTTTTCAAGAGGCAACTGGACTTTCTTGTTTTTCTTTGCATGTTTTTCTAAAAGAATGCAAATGACCAACTGTCTGCAAGGAATATAAATTGCAGCGCTATTGAGCAATTTACCAGGCTCAAGGTTGACTCAACCTTCCATCCTTCAGAGGTCTGTAAAATGGTGGGGTATATAAATCTATTCCCCACCATTCAGTCAGAGCTGAAGAAGCTTCTTGCATGAGAAGCAAAACGTCTTCAAAGAAAAACAGTTGCCTCTTGAAAAAGCATCTTTGGGACTGCTATAATATATACACTATATACATTTTACACACCCACACCCACACCCACCTATAAATCACTAGTGAGGAAATGACCTTGGAATGCCATTTTATCTAGATTAGGAAATGGATGTTCACAATGGAAAATGCATGGTCCAGGAGTCTAGAGAGGATGGATTATTTTTAGTCTTTGCAAAAGATGGAACACTTAATGGTACACTTAAATGCTTAAATGGTACACTTAAATGGACAGATTCTGGGTTCAGAATGAGGAATCCAATTTATTTCAAATCAAGTCATGTAGAAGGAGCTTCCATGGGAGGATTTTATTGTGCAGTTCACAGAATGTTATATGCATTCAGATGTTGTTTGCCTTGGCCACCTCCTGTGCCTTATTTTCCTCTTTCCCCATGATTTTGTTCATGCCAAAGGAAAGGAAGTGTAAAGGAACAGCTCTGCACCCATTTAAAATGATAGAAGCCTCTTGTCTGCATGCTTTAAGAGTTTAAAGATAACAGGTTATTGTCTAGAACAGGTGTCTAGAACAACTCTAGAGAAGTTTGACACTCCTGTTTGATATGGCCTGTGGGCTGGATGCATCATATGCTGGCCACGCCTCTACCCTAGATTTAGCGAAGGGGTGGGAGTTGCAATACATCACATGACGACAACTTGTCATTGCAAGTTTGACACCCCTGCTCTAGAACAACGTTTCTCCAATGAGGCAACTTTTGTGTGGATTACATGGCTGCCTGGGGAATTCTGGGAGTTGAAGTCTACACATTTGAAAGTTGCCAAGCTGGAGAAACACTGATGTAAATATTTCAGACTACATTTCCTGCAGTTCACTGTCATTGGCCTTTATGGCTATAGTTAATTGGAGTTGAAATTTCAGAATCCTGGGTGGTACCAGGTTACCTTCAGTGATGTAATCAAAGTAGGTATCTGTTTTGCAAATTTTTCCTCATCCTACAAAAAGGTGTCTGACCCTTTCTCAAGACCTTCAGTTAGGTAGCTGCTTTTCTGGTGTTTCCTGGAGTATTCAATGCAGCTAAATACTCAGGTTACCAATGCTATTGACCTGGAAGTGGTTCTTATCTATCAGGGAGTATTGATTGTTCTACAGTTCTAACATCTTTCCCTAGATTGTGTGGTATGCTGAAATTCTGCCACTGGAAATGCAAAAAAATTTGCAGGCTGCAATTTGGCAGTGGCAAGTTGAGGGTTGATCATCACTAGGAGTCACAGATGATCCATTGAAGGGAATGCTGAAGGCAGGATTGATAGAATATCTGAACCCTCCCTCCCCTATCTGACTACTGTGGAAGTACCAAAGTTGTTGCCAGTTTGGCCTCCACTCTTCTATCATACTTCCCCCTCTCCCCCTGCCATCCCTCTTCATTATTCTCAGTTCTGGTAGGCAAAGCAGAGGGGGAGGATTGGCAGTCATGGCTCTTCCCAACCCCTCCCTGTTCCCCCTCACTGCTCCATTTTAATACCATATCCTGTATGAACAGGCTGAAAAAACAGGCCAGGAAGCAAGTTTTGAAAAAGTGCTGCCATTTCCTTGAGGGAGAAAAAGAGGCCTGAGTCAGGGGATCAGAGAGTCATGCTGGCTGTTGTGGCTGTAGTCTCCTGTGATTATATTATTCTGCTGACTGCAGGCCTCATTGTTTCTCCCTTCTCTGTATTGTGCAGGGCACTTTCTCTCTCATCATTGAAGCTCTGCACACTGACTCTCCTGATGACCTCAGCACAGGTAAATAAAGTTGTCCCAAGTGGTATATTCAGGAGTCTTTCTTAACCTGGAGGCCTTCCTAAGTCATGACCCCTATGTTACCTTTCCATGATGGGGAAAACATTCTGGCACACCTGGAGGGCAACCATGGGAAGACAATTGTACACATTCTTTCTAATCTAATTCCCTGTTCAATGGACTTGTCTTCCATTATCTTCAGCCACTTGGCTAGAGGTCAAGCCCAATAGCATTCTGGGGTCTGTTCACATAAACATCTGTCTTCTGCAACATACTTAGAAATATCCAACCCTTCCAAAAAGTCTTCTAGGTCTCCAGTACATCAGCTTTCTTATTTCATGAACCTGTGTTGCTATTCCATTTCCTTATTCCACTCTACCCCTCCCTCTTCAGAGAATCCAGAACGTCTCATTAGCCGCCTGGCTACACAGAGACATTTGACTGTTGGGGAAGAATGGTCCAGTGACCTGCATACCAGTGGTCGCACTGACCTCAAGTACTCCTACCGATTTGTGTGTGATGAGCATTACTATGGAGAAGGCTGTTCTGTGTTTTGTCGCCCTCGGGATGATGCCTTTGGCCACTTCACTTGTGGAGAACGTGGGGAGAAGGTCTGCAATCCAGGCTGGAAGGGACAGTACTGCAGTGACCGTGAGTATCCACAGATGAAAACTTCAATTTTTTTTTCTGTTGATTCTGGTTACTCTGCATAAATCCAAACATCCCCCATTCAATGAATAAGGGAAATTATCTCTCTTTGCCATTGGACAAAATGATGGTGGTTTCTTTTGGTATAGCCCATTTCCATTTTCAAATGCTAAGAAGTAAATCAATGCACATAAATTATATACATAAACACCTGTATGTATATACATATACACACCCATGTATATACACATGTGTATGTACAAAACTGAATCTACTCATTAAGATATTGGGGCAAGGATCAAATACAACACGAATAGCATTTGATCCTCAAATGAGGTAATTAATGCATAGCAATGATAAAATATATCAATTGTTAATATAATTATGTCTGATGACTTACAAGGACAAAAGAATAAAGGCTTGTAAAGATCTTTATTTTCAAAATTGTGACCACAGTTCAGCTAACATGTCTTAAGACTGTTTGTTTTCAAGGGTGTTTTGGAACAAAGAGACTGACTTTGAAGAAAAGGGTCTCATTGTTTGAAGAATTGCCTTAATTTTATTGAGTTGATTCCTTAAAACAAACATCTGTTTTCAAATTTTCATAGAATTCTGAAAAAAAATCAAGCTGCTATAATCAATAGCAGAGAGATGCTGCAAGATCCAAAACAATCTTCATAATTTTGAATGCACAGATCTATTAAGTATTAATCAGTTTTAATCCCCATGGTTCTTGCTGGGAGACGTGTTCTCCCACTAAAATTTGAGAATTGCAAGTACTTAACATCATTGCTAGCTGGATTCTATTCTTTGAAATTGCAAGTGAAACAACATCTGTAAAATGTAGGATCCTATCTCAGGTTAGAAATGTCTTTCATGCACATCAGTCAAATTATGTACAGCAGCTTCTTCAGCCTAGTAGCCTCTAGCAGTTTTAGTTCTCAACTTCCATAATTCCCAACCATAACACCATAGTCCAACACAGCTGGAAGGCATTACACTGGGAAAGGCTGATATAGAAGCTTTGGAAAAAGTTGATTTGTCTTATTCCATCTTTCAAAAAGTGAAGAATTATATATTCTGTCTTAATTAGTAAAGTAGTGGCCATTAGGGAATCAGAGTAACAGTCAAATTACTTTTCTTTGAAGGCCTGACTGTTCATTATTACTCAGTGAATGAAGGAATGTAAAGAAACTCATACATATTCAGTGACAATTTAAACAAATTTGGTATAGAATAAGGTTTCTTGAAGATCGTAATTTTTCTCTTTGAATAAATATGAATGCATTTAATGGACATTAACCAAAGTTATCCATAATCATGATAAAAGAGATTCCTCAAGTGGTTTAACCGATGGGGATGAGCAGGAATGCCAATATCTCTGCTGCAATTCTTCGACTCAGCTGCTCTTTTCTGCCATAAGAGAAGACCCTGGATACTAGACTAAACTGAGTCAAATTTTATCAGCGCCAAAATCAAAGTAAAGAGGCATCTCTTTATATCTGTATGTTGGCTTCTTTATATGGGAAAGGAAGATAATGCCATCTTGCCATTCATCTCAGGGGGCAAAATGTCTCTGACAACCCTGACATTAAAGCTTACAAATCCCTCAGAGGGCTGTATTGTTCATTTAATTAATTAGTAATGTAAGCCAAATGGATCCATCAAATTCCCTCTATTATTTATTGAGTATGTGCAACAAACTGACATGCATCAAAATGGCTATCATAATTTAGCTGTCCAATAAATGCATTTTGTAAGCATTTTGTTACGAGCAAAGAAGGCAGTTCTTTTTTTTTTTTACCTGCATTCCAATGTTTCTATTAGATGGCATATTTTATTAGATCATTAGACCATTGAATTAGATCACATTATTGTTCAAGCTTTAAGATGCTGTAGAATTATTGAGTGTTGGATAGTAAACGATCTAAGATATGGGTAAGGTAGTGATGGGGAGAAAAACAGAAAAAAGTGCAAAATGTCATCCCTTTTTTTCAATTTAACTCCTTTCCCAACCATTTCCTTCACTTACTGTCTAGCAAGTAGTTATATGACATCCTGGTGGCTTAGTAAATACATGGTTGCAATCTTATATTTGGAAAAGTTACTAACAACAACAAAAACCTAACTTTCCTCCTATTTTCTGAACTTGGCATTTTACTATTATTCTAGACTGTCCTTTCTGAAAAACTAAATAAAGTAAGAAGAAGCTAACGTAGACTGGCTTAGGAAAAGCCTGGGTGGCATAGAGTGACACAGGGAAATCCTGACAGTTATAAAAAAAAAAGGAAATCTCCCAAATAGATGTTTGACCCTTAATTTCAATGGGTTGTCAGTCACGCCATTCTTAAAAGCAAAAAACAACAAAAAATTTTTTTTGAAATCAGTTGGTTCTCTAGGCAGTTTTATTAAACGTCAATAGTGATAGTGAAACTAAGAAAAATAAAGTTACAGACATATTCCATTATAAACTCAGATCTACTTCCAAGTAACTTGGATTACATTTTCCGGAATTCCTGGCTATCTTCTATGGCAGCTGCAGTTTATAAGGGTCGTAGCTCAAAACATCTGGAGGAGGGCATCAGGTGGCCTAACCTTGAACTAGACTCTCTTCATTCAAAGTCATATACTGGCTGCATTACAGGGACATAACTGCAAATATAAATATCCGGGAAGCAGAACAAGTAAGCACTCATATACTTAACTAGCCAGAGTTGATCATAAATAACACAGAAAACAGCCAGCGGCAATACTGGCCAGAATCCAAGAAATTGCATGATTAATTCTTATTCTCTAGAGGTTTTAGGTTTGTGCCTCTGCTGAGTTAAGTAATGTTGGTATCTGGACTTAATGGAATTTGCCCTTCCTCCCAGTTTAGTTCTTTATTATTTCATTAATTTTCAGATATGTCCAGCCAGCCCTTGTCAGTTTGGAGCTATCCTTATACTTCTTTTTTAAAAAAAAATCCTTCACATTTGAATTCGTTGAGTTTCCTAAATAGATTATGGTGACATGAAATCTTCCATTATTTCATGAGAAATAAGTCTCTTTCCTTCTGGATGTTCCTTAGGTTTAAAGATGCTTGATACTTTGCCTGGTGGGAGAGTGTTTAAAAGTAGTGGTGAAGTCAGGACAGGAAAAACAAAATCTCACTGGAAATTTATAATTTTATTTTAATTTATTTTTTACTGTATGCCTCAAGTAACTGTCTAAATTCAGGCTATTATGTTAAGCCAGGGGTGGGCAATTATGGCTCCTTCATGACTTGTGGACTTCAACTCCCAGAATTCCTGAGCCAGCATGGCTGGCT
>JAEANM010018095.1:0-12754 GCA_017656035.1 Myanophis thanlyinensis | reverse complement strand
CTCTACCTCTATCGTTGGACAGCTCGCTTTCCCCTTTAAGCCCAAGGGGAAAGCCGGTCACCGAGCAGCTGATTTAATCTGTACTGGGGCCGTCACGTCGTTCCCAGGATCGGTGGCTGCAAGATCGCCGCCATTCACGTGGCCCCCTGCCAGAAGCTCACCCGAGCTCGTCGGAGTTCCCAGCCCCTCAGAGCCAGGAGGGATGAACACTATGATCTCCAGATCTTTAAGTGCTGTCTCTCGGGTCCTTGGAGTTGGTTTTGTTGCCTCCTCCCTGGGGTTGCCATAGTGCTGAGGTTGAGTCTGCTGGATTGGTATGCTGCCTCTTTTCTCCACGTCTGAAGCACATAGTTCTTGGGTGTTTCTTACATGTGGGAGGGAGGATTCATCCTGTCTGCTGATCCTCTAGTATTGGTTCCAGGCAAGATCAATCTCCACTATCACTGCCAACACATACCAGTGTTGTAGTGTTTATGGGGCCCAGCACAAAATGCAGGTGTGGTAGATGTCATTGAGGTCATCTTTGATGCAGTCAATGAGGATGTCTTTGGACCATGCAGCCAACTGGCACGCCAGTTCTCAAATCTCCTGGGTGTACGTGGCCACCGACCATTGCCCTTGGGCGATGATCTTTATCCAGATCTTAGGCTTGTGCTCAGCCAGTAGATCCTTGAACCATCAGTGAAGAGCTGCCATGAAGTGGTCATAATTCTGCAGTTGGGGGGCATTGTCATTGTGGAGGGAGACCATACAATCCACTGCCACCCTCCAGGGCCATGGATACTTGCCTTATCCGGGCTTCTGCCATCTCCAATTTGGCCCCATACTCCTGCATATAGTTCCAGACCTGCACCAGGAAGAACCCCAATTGCTCAGGGTCTCCCCCATACTTAACACCTAAAGCTGGGACCATTAGAGCCTAGTGCCTTTGAGGAACAGTCCCTGCAGGCAGAGTGGCTTGCACAGCTTGGCCTGGGGCAACCCAGGAACCTTGAGAAGCTGCCTGTGCAAGAGGCTCTTGGGCTCTGAGTCCCCCTAACCTGTTGTATCAGGAACAGGGCCTGGTTCAGCATGGCTTCTTCTGGGCTTCTCTCATGGGGGGATCTTCCCTTTGCCCCAGGCCCCTCATCCACCTGAGCCTGATAGGCTTCTCACTGAGGTCCAGCTCATCTTGTTATTCTGCCTCACCTCAAGTCTGTGTGGTTTAATAAGGGAGCCAGACATAGCTCCAATTTCCTCCAGCTCACTCCCATGGTTGGACATTGGATGCTTGGTCCTCATGGCAGACTCTGTCTCCTGGTTGACCATTAAAAGATAGCTTGCTTAATATCAGGTTGCCTCTGTTCATTTCCTAGGAAAGAAAAATCCTTGGCGCCATAGATTTAGAGAAAAGTACTTTTACTAGGAACAAACTGAAAACAAACAGTTTCAAGCAAGCTATGAGGGAAAATGTGGGAGCACATCAACTTCAGATACAGTATACAGCCCAACCCTCTTGTAGCTAGGCAACCACATACCAGAGCCAACTGCTTCAACCTTGGAGATAACAGCGGTGCAAAGCTGCAATGTAATTTCCCCCTTATTCCCACCCCCCATTCTATGGCAGCAAGCATCAGACTAGCTGACTCTTATCTATCTATCTACTACTTATCTATCGTGTTTTCCTGAAAACATGACCTACTCCGAAAGTAAGTCCTAACTTAATTTTTACACATGTGGCCAATGTAAGTCCTATCCCCAAAATAAACTGTAATTAAGACCCCGCCCACTTCAGGATGTAGGGGCTGGGGGGAAGGCACAGGGGTAAAAATTAAGCAAGGGTGGGGATGGGAGGGTGGAGCTGCCCTGCTTACCAGGCCTCGCACACCCCAGTATCTGCCTTGCCTTGCTTAATAAAATTTATTAACCACCCAAATTACAAGATAAACCTGAGTAGCTTACAATATTAAAAAAAACTGAACAAAAACCTAATGATATAAATATAATATTATAAAATTCCAGATAATATAAGAATATAAATCATGCTCTATTGGATCATTATTATTAACCTATTTTTCCACTTTGAAAATGTAAGGAATGGATGAAATATTAGGCAATTGAAGCTTTGTCTTTCTTTGCTTTTTTCGCTTTGGGGAAGGTGATAAAACATCAATGTAGCCCCAGTTAAATGCTATCAGTGTCTTACAGTGGCAACTCCCTGAGTAATGGAAGAGGTGATATTTTGGGGTGAGCCTTGCCTACTGCTCTGTCCATTGGAATTTCCCAAGCTGTATAATATAGTGCACATTAGCCCCTGGGCATACATAGAATATGTACAGTACCATATATATAAATCCTACAAAGAAGAATAGTGTAACATTCATATTAGGGTGAATAGTACAACACTATATTGTTGCAATCTAATGTCCTGCCATCTTAGACAAGATTGCTACTAGTGATTTATGATGCCTTCTAGGGTCATCCAACCATCTTTTGTGCCAATGTAATTGTCATGATGCCAGGGTTTCTATCATTAAAGCAATGGTGATATAAACCACTAGCAAGACAACAGACCACAAGGAGGGATGTAGCAATAAAAAGTGAAGTGGAAAATTTGCACCCAAGAAATTTTTTCCAGTAAAATTTTTTCCCCAGGCCAATGTGGGAATCTCAATACCCGGTTAAGAAATTAAATCTCAGAAACTTTATCACAAATTTGAAAAAAGTATTAAACAGGGATAAACAGGATGACTGCTAGCTTTTTTTAGGTATGAAAAGTTGCTGTGGAATCTGATTCCATTTTCCTACTATAGGTAATACTCCCTTAACAATGGGAATTGGGACTGGGATTGGGACTGGAATTTTTATAAGTATGTGGTTGTAAAGTGTGACAGCATATGACCATGCTGTTTAGCAGCAGAATTCTAGCATTTCTAATTGCCATTGTTAATTGAATATGCTGCAGGTCATTAAATAAGTTTGTCACGTGATCACCATTTGGGACCTTCTGCCAGTTTTCCTCTAACTTTGCTTGTAGGAAGGCAACAAAGAAGGTCACAAATGATAATCATAATTACAGGACACTGCAACATTATAAATGTGAGCCAGATTTTAAGTGCCCAACTCATGAATACAAGACCACAGGTATTCCGCAACTGCCATAAGTATGAGGACTGATTCTAAGTAACACTCATTCAGCTCCATAAGTTCAAACATTCGCTAAATGAGTAGTTATTAAATGAGGACCACCTATACTTATATACTCAAAATTGATAGTTTATATTCCTGCACAGATGTTTATTACAATATCCTGGCACATATGCCAATGTTTGCAAATGCCATTTATTTATAATGTTTAGAACCTGCCCTTTACCAAAAATACTATTCAAAAAGCCTGGTTAAAAAATAAAGTTATAATAAAACATAAGGACATTTTCACAGAAATATCCATTAAATATCTATTAAAATGATATCTCAATAGCTGTTCCAAACAACATACTGTATATTATAGAACTGGAATGTATAAGTTTTCAAGAGGAGAGAACACTGGGATTGATACAACTCCAAAGTCTAGTGAACTACTGTACATGAATAATATCAAGATTAAGTCACAATTAATTCTTTAACTGCTTCTCCAAGAGATAAATATTATGGTGAACGTTACCAAATACTGAATTGCAGTCTTTGAGGTCATTAGCAGTCATTTTTGTTCTTTGCTGAAGCAATCATCAACAAGCAGAAAGTCATATTCCAGCATGTGACACAAATGGATGAAAGTTTAAAATAAGCATTATGTTTCACATGACTAAAGGAAATAAAAAGGGAAGACATAGAAAAGGTGGATGGATGAGATCAAGTGTCTTGGAAGAACTACAAATTATTTATGAAAACTAAGCAATACAATGAGCATTTCTCTATGCATTAATCAGTTGAGTTCAGTTTGATAGCACCTAACTAATCCTTTAACATGTTAATCAGTTAATTAAAACATACTCTAATCAGGGCTTATAATAGTTTTTTCTCTTCAGATTAACAGAGTTGGAAGGGATCTTGTAAATCATCTAATACAACCCCCCACCCAAACAGGAGACCCTGCACCATTTCTGACAAATGGCAGTCCAGACTCTTCTGGAAAGCTTCCAGTGACGAAACTCCCACAACTTCTGAAGGCAAGCTGTTCCGTTGGTTGATTGTTCTCACTGTCAGAAAATTTCTCCTTATTTCTAGGTTGAATCTCTCCTTGATCAGTTTCCATCCATTATTCCTTTTTTGGTTTACAGGTGCTTTGGAAAAAAAGCTTGACCCCTCCTCTCTGTGGCAGCTCCTCAAATATTGCAATAATGCTATCATGTCTCCCCTGGTTTTTCTCTTCACTAGATTAGCCATGCCAGGTACTTGCAACTGTTCATCGTATGTTTTAGCCTCCAATCCCCTAATCATCCTGGTTGCTCTTCTCTGCACATTTTCCAGCGTCTCAACATCTTTTTTATAGTGTGGAGACCAAAACTGGATGCAGCTCTATGTATGATGTAGTTATGATGTAGCTCTAAAAGTGCTTTTGTTTGATTATCCTACCTGCTGGCTTTCTAGAGAGTTTGTTATACCCACTATATTTGTTATTATACATACGGTAGTATGCATGTGCCATGAAATGATGAGACCAAGTGTGGATAGATTTTTCTTTTTTTATCCATGTCACATCCAATAGAAGTACTAATTTTTATATAAATTCTTAATACACCAGTCAAATAGGCCTAATGTTTCACCCTGCCCTGATATTGATTTATTTTTTACATTTGCATAAGTAGATTTTGTATAAAGTGTTACTGAATTACTGAAATTACTGAAAAATTTCCCTTCCATCATATTTTCATTATGTAAAAATCAAAATTAGATGTTGGAGTTGCAAGATGTTTCCCTCTTTTAAAAAAAAATACAGATATTGGCACATCATCAAAATGAGAAGAGTTTCAAAAGATAAGTAAATAATTTACAAAAACAGGTTTCTTTCATGTGGTATTGATGTTTATCACTTCCACTGTGGAAGTGTGGGTTTCTGTCTATATAGATATTGAACAATACAGCTTTATACTACAAGAAGCAACATTACTGATCTCTTGTTAATGTACATTTTGTTCAGTTGGATTCCCATTCAAGCATCATTTTCAGCAACGCATCATAAACTCCCGTTATATTGGGTGCCTTTTTCTAATCCCTGACCATCCACCCTCTCTATCATCTGCTCTTCCCTCCTCATTTTATTGGAGCTGTGTAGTACTAACATTTTCAAGAGTATTCATCAAAATCAAGATTCAAGACAGAAAAGTTATTATTTTAAAAATAACAGTTAAAGGCATTAGAATTAAAAAGGTGAAAAAATATTGTGTTAAATACACTATAGATTTCTCTTACCCATTCACAAATACCTTGATTATTACATACACTGTATGTAATGGAAAGCAAAGCAAAATGTTGAACTGATACTGAATTGTCACTCTACATGTGTTATTATCAGTATGTAATTTTTGAAATTAGGAAGAAGCATTTAATTTCTGTAGCTTCCTAAATTCAAATATTGCAGTAATCTTCAGAGAGTTGTCAAGCCTACACATTTCACAGAACTATTCTAAGAATTGACAAAAGAAATTTCAGTTTTTCCAACTTCAGTTTGCCAGGTTTTGCATCATGTTTTACTTTTTTAAAAGCCCGTGTAAAATTTCAACCAATCGCTCAATCAGAATAGAGTTGGAAGGGACCTTATAGGTCTTCTATTCCAGTCCCCTGCTCAAGCAAGAGATCCTATACCATTTCAGATAGGTGGTTGTGCAGTCTATCCTTAAAAATCTTTTTTTTTTTTAAGTTATGAAGCACCTATAACTACTGAAGGCAAGCTGTTCCACTGGATAATTGTCCTTAAATGTTAGGAAGTTTTTTCTGTAATTTCAGGTTGCTTCTCTCCTTTATTAGTTTCCATCCATTGTTTCTTGTCTTGCCCTCTGGTGCTTTGGAAAATACGTTGACCATGTTGAATTTTGCTGTGCACATTTTCTTCTATCTTTACATTTAAGGTCTCAATTTTATGTACATTTCTAAGTGGAGATTTGCATTTCAAATATCAGAAAATGATTGATATAATACTGCAAAATTAGAAATTATATAACTTTGTTTTAAAATAAAAAGTGTATGGTTTTTTCTCCATCCCAGATTGTATAATACCTAGAGCAGCCTAATAATCTAAATTGGGGATGGACTGTCAAAGGCCTGGGACAACATTAAACCTTGTATGTTTGTTTTTTATAGACTCAGAAGTCCCATCCAATTACAATGTCTGAAGATCAGATGCTCTTTCAGCCATTTTGAGGGAGGAACATGTAAACCATATTAATTGTTCTTTAAAATGAAATCCAGAAGGTACACAAAACTGAGGGTCCACCAGTTTGTATTATTGCTTCATTCTTATAAACTAAAATCTCTGTGTAGGCCTACAAAGTTGCCTACCTTCTGATTGAAATCATTGATCACAATCAAAATAAAGATAATCATGCTACTTAACAGTGTTAATAGTTTGGACAGCCTTCTAGAAGTGAAGCACAACGGGGAATAAAACCAGAATTGGTGTCTGAACTCTAAAATAAATCTTTGCATCATATAAGCTCAGTTTCAAGGAACAAAATGTCACAGTTTGGCTTTGCACAAAGTCCAGAATATTTTATTCCTACTGCATATCTTAACTCAGATGAATAGTATGAATCAATTTCAGCTTTGATCACTGTTTTAGGTGATTCACAACATATATTTGATGTAGTTGGAATAGAATTTAAATACCAGACATGTGCATTATGATTGTACCTCATCACTTCAGTTGGCCTATTCCTGTGAAATAGCTATTGCAAGATTGTGTCATGTGGATTGACGGTGCTCCCATAAAAAAATCTGATAATTTTGCCAATCTAGAATGTATTTTTCTTAGGTTTCTGTTGATTAGAATAGCGTCAAGTAATATTTCAATTGCCAAGAAGGAAAGGAGATTGGGGAAGAGGAGATTTTTGATAAGAGGTGAGCATTCTAGTCAGAGAAGCATATACTTTGGCAGGATTTCCTGGTTAGGAATATGAACTTTAACAGCAATAATAATTCAAATAAGCTGCTATGAACTGAGCACAAAATCTTATGAGTTCCTAAGATTAATGAAGATAGAGGGAAGGCAACATCTGTGAGGATTTATTAGAAAAGGACTGAAAATACATCTTTTTGAAACATCTGGTTGATTTGCTATTATGTGCCATCGATTTTTGAGAGTATCATCTAAATCAAAATACATTAAATATGGCTTAAAGAGCGTATTGGTGATTCCCGGCCTTCAGCTGGCTTCTTTGTTGATCTCTCAGCTGAATTCTCAAGCCTGTGCAGCTGCTCTGCCATTCATTAGGCTAGAGCTGAGATAATTGCTTGAATCCTTCTCCAAAAATAATTATGGCCTGTCTCATTAAAATCCCCCTTTTCCATTTCCTGTAGCAATGGCATTTTGGCTATCCTTCATTGCTTTTAGATATGAACACTCACAGGGTGTCCCCGCCATATTTCAGCAAGGAAAAATATATACCTTAGATTACATATTTTGCGCAACTTAAATTTAAAACCTCTTTTGAATCTTATCATTGGTTGAAACTTCATTCTTTAAAAAAGGAAAAGACATCCCTTTTCAGGTTTTAGTAGTCACACGTAAAATGCTTAATTGCAAAAGATAATAATCTTGAATTGTTCAAATCACTGGTCATAATTTAAAAGAATTTCCTACAGAAAAAGCATACTGTAATGGTATCCAGTTCCAACAACAGCACACTGCTCAGTAAGTAGTTTTCACACAGTCTCAATAATCAGATCAAATACCAGGATGAAGAGATTAGATTACAGAATCTTGGAAATCAAATAAGAAAACTATTGCCCTAATTTATTAATAATTGGATCCACTGTGAGTTATTTGATGTTTTTCCTGACAGATTCCCTAGTTAATTAATGGACTTGCTTAAGAGATAAGCATGAAATAAACATGTTTCTCATTGCCATATTTTCAACAATTCTGCTTTCCCAGATTACAATAATCCTTTTACATTTTCCACCATAGAGTTTAGAGACAGAAAATCCACTTTCCATTCTGGGACAAGAGGTCAGGTAACATGTCTAAATCAGCCTTCTCTAGGAGAAGAGTTACAGTGACATCCCACCCCCCACCCCCCAGGTATGAGGATGCAGAGTGGACTGGAAAAGAAAAGTGGGCAGTTATGTCAGAGTTGGTATCGCCATAGGCACCTTTGACAAACCTGAGGGATTCAATTTATGAGGATACCATAGATCAGGGTGTCAAAGTGGCAGCCCATGGGCCAGATGCAGCATGTGCAGGCCACGCCCACACCAGCTCCGCAAAGGCAAATATGTCACAAAATGTCATGTGACAACAACATCACGTCACAAGTTTGACACTTGTGTCTGTTGATGGAGCTGATGGAAAAGTCAGGCTGCATGAACAGCAGCATCCTCCCAAGAACAGTTAGTGGCAGGATAATCTTTCCAGTGACTCACCACAATGCATTCCACCTCAAATTCTTCAGTAGAAGGAGTCTGCAGAGTACAGCAGGCTCTCAAGAAAAAGTAGAAATGATGAAATACAGGGTGGATATTTATTAAAGCCAGAAGGAATAAAGAAAAAAACCTGAGCCAATCTGCAGTACTACTGTAGTGAAAAGGACCAATACATTTAGATTCTAGGTTCTTGAAAGGGTGAGAGGGAGAGAAAAAGGCAGACAATCTCCCACAACAACAGAAGGGCCCTTTTGCTGATGGCAATTTATAGCATGTTTATCACTAGCCTTGCTTGTGCCTTAGGGAGGAGTTGTACTGCTGTTCTTGTAGGAAAGTAGAAGTTTGTATGGAGGGTCCTGGAGGACAAGGCATAGAAGTGAAAGCCATAAACAGCCTAGAAAGGGGAAAGTAGAAAAAGTATAGTTATTATTTGAGAATTCAAATAGTAGTTAATGCATAATGCATAGAGTTGCATTTGTTTTCTTGTGCTGCCCTTTCATCTGAGGTTAATGAGCAGAGGATAAATCTAAATCTGAACTATGAAACTTGAATTAAAATTATGTTGTGTTCAGTAAAATCAAATTCAAAATACACGTTAAAGGTTGCAAACCTATTCCCCTCCTCCCAAAAAACCACTGAATGTTCTTGACAGTTTTTAAAAATAATTTTTTAATTACTCTAATTAGAATTGAGTCCATCTTACCAGGATTTACCTGAATGCTGTATGCAAAAATTATATTGCCCTCCAAAGCTGAGCAAAATAAAGTTTTAAAAAAATCACTTTTTTCTAACTTGGCATATAGTTTGGGTATATGCATTGTATCTTCTATAAAGCATTTCTGACATGTTCAGTATGTGCAATTGGACAAAATCAAAATATCATCTAAATATACAACAGTCCAAAAAATCAGAAAACACCTCATTCAATCATTTCATAAATACTGAGATGCTTAGATAATTCAAAGTACATCACAGTATAGTCAAACTTTCCATAATGTGTGTTGAACACAGTTAAAAAATCATGGGCCTGTTTTATGCAGGTCAAACTGTAAGCCCTTCTCAAGTCCATCTTAGTGAAATAATTGCCTTTTGGAGACATTCCAGATCAGAACTCAGTGGCAGTAGATGGAAATAACCAAAGTTCAAAATTTCAAAGTTGTGAACCACTCTCAAACACCAGATTTTTTTTTTTCTGACTAAGATGATAGAACAGAGGCAAGAGATGAAGAAAGCCTAACAATCCCTATTTTTTTATTTATCATCAAAAAAAATATTTCAAACAAGCTAACTCTTGGATGGACGCCAGAGGCTAAAACGGCATCTTTATTTTTTTTAGTACAAAGAGAAGTACATGCTAAAGAGGAGCTAAATAAAATTAGATCTAAATTGGACTGATTTGGGCAAAGGATTTCTTCTTTTCAATTTTTTTTCTTCATACAAAATTCAGTTATCATCCTAGCTTGAAGTATTTCCTCTTGAGAGATGCAAAGGCTTTAAAATATGGTATCTTAGCCAACAGTATGTACTTCACATTCAGTACTGCAAAAGAATTGAAAACATACACCCATGTCTATAGAAGGCCTACCCTTGCATTGTTAAAAAAAAAATCTCGAGTTCCCTCTTCTCCCTTTTCAGTCACCTAAATGATGAGATTTAAGTCCATCCCTTACTCAACCAAGATATAATTTGTGATGTCTCCAATACCTTTATTAAGAATTTGTAGTATCTGATTGAGTACACAAAGAACAAGTTTAGCAATATTTGCTTGGGCAAGATTCCAAGCATACATAATGGTCTTGTTTTGCTACAATAACAAATAAGAGGAAGAAAGAGGAAATGTATAGTTTCAGAAATGGTACAGGATAATATTTAATCTATTCTCAAGGCAATGGGAATAGGGAAGGAAGTACTTAAATACAGTTTGCAAAGTTTCTAAGTGGCTGTTTATGATGAAGTGAAGGGGAGCAATATGTTCCACAATATGATCAGGATGTAGAAATCTTTCATGTGTTTTCCACATGCATGGTATGTTCTGTTGTTTGAATGGGCAATATTTGTGTGGTATTAATTAAATTAGTTATTTCTCCTCAAACTAATACTGCTAAAAGAGGCATTACAGAATACAAAATCCCCTGGGGGATAAAGTTTTCTTTGTCAGTGTCAGATGTCTGTCTTCACTTTATTTGGTTGAGAACTGACCTTTTGAAAGAAACTTGTGTCATTTTCCATATTCTCAGCCTGGAGTGAGTGGGTATTCTTTGGCAAAGTAGCTCTTGATTTCATAGTTGCGGCATGTCACACCTGATTCAGGACAGGAAAGTTTAACAGAGCAGGGACATGCAAGGTAACCAAAATTGCCACAATAAAAGTGTAAACCAAGAGCACGTTACTTCTGTGAAACTAATAAGGGAATTCTCATTGTTTCTAACTGTATAGGTTCAACTCTAGTAAAATCTAAAGACTGTGAGGGAAGGGAAGGAGTGGGTGTAGAAAGGATGTAACATTTCTCTTTTCCATCTTTAGTGTGTCTCAGCTGTTCCAGACTTTCATCTATTATCACATAGCTTTGAAATAGCTGCTCTTGACTGACCAGCATGTCTTGACAAACTAATTCATCTCACAATTCATTAAACAAACCTTTCCAAAATGGCAAAGCAAACTATTTCAGAGAATAGCTATAGCATATAGTTAAATTTTTATTATATATTCTCATACTCTGTATATGCTTATCTTGGTTTTACCTATAAATCTCCTGGTTAGCAGCAGGTCTTCCAATAAAATAATCAAAGGCACATTTAAATAAATAAATTTAAATAGAACCAGTTTAGTCTAGTGGTAAAGACTCCAGGCTAGAAACTAGGAGACTCTGAGTTCTAGTCCCACATTAGGCATGAAAACTGGTTGGGTGACTTTGGGCCAGTCACTCTCTCTCAGGCCAACTGACCTCATAGGATTTTTGCTGTGGAGAAAATAAGAGAAGGCAGGAGTATGTTTGCTGCCTTGAGTTATTTATAAAAATAATAAAGTCAGGTTTTAAAAAATCTAAAATTAAATAAAAATATCTCTATATACAATTGTTATTCTTTATGTGACCACTGTTGTCTATTACAGTACCTGCTCATGGGCAGCTCCAATTAACAAAAATTGAAAAACATGCCACTTAAGTACAAAAACATGAGGAATTCAGCTGATTTTCTGGATATATACAGCTCAAATTGAGTGATGAAAGTCTTGGATCTGTATTGAGTTTTGTTAAATTTGTCCGTTAAAGATTCTAGTGAGTGAATAACAAAGTAGAGGAATAAGGACAGCAGAAAGTGAAACCCTGGTAATATCAGGTGGAGCAGCAATTGACATATTTCTCTTATTTTTAAAGTAATCTATGCATTAATTTTCTGCTAGCATTGAATTAAGAAAGTTCAGCAGTGTTTCCAGCAGGTCTAGGTCTAGAATACAAAAGTAACTAGACCTAGACCTGCTGGAAACACTACTGAACTTTCTTAATCTCTTAATCTCCAAAACTTTGTTTTACCAGAGAGACTACCCCCTAACAGCAGTACACAATCAAGGACCCAAGATTCATACAGTGTTTCATTCATCAGCTAGGGTTAAATTATAGAATCTGGAAGCTAAATAAGAAAACTGTAGTACTCTATATTAGTGAATATGTTATGGAATGGTTGTTCACATTTTTTTTCTCATTGATTCCCTAACTGATAGACAGAGGCTGGCTTTAGAGATAAGTCTGAAATGACCATCTGTTCCTCACTTGACATGCTTTGAAATAATTCCCTTTTCTTTCTCTCCTTCCAAGAATACCCTTGTGAATGACAAGATTCTAAAGCAATCACAAAATGAAAGATATTCTAATAAGAGAAGCAACTCCTGTGTAAAGAGATGTTACATATATAAAAGCATACAATTTATTAAACATATATAGAGAACATAAATACCAAAGGCAATAACGTATTAATAGGTCCAAAAACAAATTAACAGTTTTTAACATTAAAGTAATGACAATGAACAACCTTTTTTTTTTTAAATTTAATTTATATACCGCCCCCTCTCCCTCAGGACTGGGGCGGTTTACAGCCAATAAAAACAGAATAGAAATACAGAATACAGTTAAAATCAATTAAAATAATTAAATAATGGCTGATTAGATAACAATTAAAAATACAATTTAAATAATTAA
>JAEANM010018094.1:0-12754 GCA_017656035.1 Myanophis thanlyinensis | reverse complement strand
CAATTTACGTACACGCGTAATGGTCCTATGAAAAAGAGTGAACACCGGACATTTTCGTGAATTTATAAAACCCACCCAGATGCCCTGGACTGGACGTAAAAAGTGGACATGTCCAGGAAACATTGTAAATTGAGGACTACCTGTAGTAACCCCAATTCTAAGGGAATTTGATCGTGGAGATACATTTTTATATAAACATTAATATATACTGATAATCTTGAATGAACAAATATTTCTTTCTCTGCCCAACTGTTATAATTGTGTGTTCAGCATTTTTCATGCATCCATAATTAATACATGGTTCGTGTGTGTGTGTGTGTGTGTGAAATTATATTTGAAAAGGTAACAGCGGCTGACAGAAAAGCATTATATAATGAAATAAAGAGGCTTAAGAAAGCTGAAGAGCAAGCAAGATTGTATGCAGAAAGGTAAGTGCACAAGGATGTATTGTATGTATAAGACAATCATGCCATATTTAAAAACTTATAAATGTTCCTCTTTCTTTTTTTCAGACTTCAGAAGGAATTAAATGAGTTGAATCAATCTTGGGAAATAAAGTTCGATATTCTAAAGAGAAGGTATTATGTTACTAATCATATCTATTTGATTGCAGTAACACATCATACCAAGTCTTGTGTGTTTGCATTGTTGTATGCTTTGTTGAACCCATCATTGTGGCCTGTTTTACTCATAACCAGTGGTGCAACTGAACCAACTTCACTACCAGTTCACTGTGCATGCACTACCACATGGCATTTTAAACTACAAATTTTCCATTCCGGAGGCTTCCCAGCTGATTGGGAGGGGAGGGTGCGTAAAGGTGAGTAAAAAAACTAAAAAATTGAAGGGAATATAAACAAGAAAACAACAAGGGCAGGTGGGAAGACCCAAAAATTGTCAGGAGCTGGTTGGCAGATCCAAGCTTCGTCACCGCTACCAGTATAGCAGAACCAGTGCATCCTGGCTGAATTTCACCACTGCCCATAACCT
This sequence comes from Myanophis thanlyinensis, assembly GCA_017656035.1. Taxonomy (NCBI): domain Eukaryota; kingdom Metazoa; phylum Chordata; class Lepidosauria; order Squamata; family Homalopsidae; genus Myanophis; species Myanophis thanlyinensis. Next base: position 11,764 of record JAEANM010018094.1, on the reverse strand, counting down.
TTAGCCTGCAAAGTACAATACTCACACAGAGTAATGACAAAACCACTTTGGACATTTTAAAGTTTTGGTAAAATGCATACTCAATTAGAATTAGTCTAGAATCCTATAAGCAAATTATATAATCCTTTTTGTACATTACCTAAACCACTGTTAGTAGGCCAAGAAAAGACTGATTTCAAAATGTACTTTATCCTTCATTGAAATATTGAAGAAAGAAAGCTAAAAAGAATTTACCTGAGGAGAAAAAAAGAAGTCGGAGAAACTGAGGAATTGTGTGTTGAGAGTGACGTATAAAAAACTCTTTTTTTTTTCATTTCTTAAATAGTGGATAATTATAAGGACTGTATATTGGGAGCTGCTGATTGTCTACGTCAGTGGTGTCAACGTGACATATCACAACTTTTTCCCCTTCACTAAACTGGGTGTGGCCGTGGCAGTGTGTGACGCATCCACCCCGCGGGCCACAAATTTGACACCCTTGTTCTACATGGATGACTCCTTATTGAGTAAGCAAAAACTTAAAGACCAATATCAGGCAGCCTAGTTCCAAGGAGGAGTTAAATGAATGAGAAATCAGAAATTTACCTGAGGATTTTGGTGGTTGGGGAATCTACTTTCAAATTTCCCCTCTGTCAGGTGTTTGTACAACAGATGCAACCATAATGACTGAGGGGTAATGAAATATCTGCAAGCAAACAACCAAGCTCTGAGAACATCAAGAACTCCATAGTCAAAATATGCAATTTAGTCTTGAAGACAGTAAATTTTACTGAACTTTAAAAATTAAAAGCCAGATCTTGTGATAGGAGAAATCAATAGGAAAAGATTCTCAGTATCAGTGGGAACTCCTGAAGAAAGAAACATAAAAAGCAAAATTGAAAGAAATTTCAGTGAGGAGAAAAAATATGAAAGGAATCCAATGTGGCTATGCAAAAAGCTTGCTAAAGACATGAAAACAAAGAAGGACACATACAGGAAATGGAAAGATTGCCAGATCACAAAGAAAATACAGACAGGTAGCCCAGAATTGTAAATCTGGTGTTAGAAAAATGAAAATTCAGAATGAGCTGAGCTTGGCTAACAATGCTAAGACCGGTCAAAAGGTCTTTGTTAAATATATTTAAAATACAAATTAAAATAGTCACACAAACTACCTATTAGAAGAGGCAAAATGCTAATAGGTAACAAAGAAAACTATTTAATTTCCATTTTGTTTCTGATTTTAATAACACAGAAGCGTTATGTATTCAACCAGGAAATTGCAAAGCATAGGATTAAAGTTTGAAATTGATATAAAAATGGTCTGGGAATATTTTCCCCACTGAGTTTACATTTCCAGAACCAGGTGAAATACATCCTAAGTCTTGAAACAACTAGCTGATAGTCCAGTTAAATCCTTACGTTCTGTTTTTGAGAAATGAGAAATATTTCTACCTCCAAAAATGGGGAAGAAAGATTCAACAATCCAGACTGTAAGGCAAAGGATATTTTATTATAATATTTAAGAATAGTTTGTGGCAGCATTTTTCCGATTTGCTATGATTTAGGTTGTATTCAAAGTTTTTTGCTTGTTAAGCAGCAAAGTCAACTGTTTTTGAAACTATGGGGATTTGCAGAAATAATTTGCAATGTGGCACTGAGTGAAGGGGTGCTTTGCCACGTAAATATATCTTGAGGAACTTCTATAAAACTTTCAGTTTCAACCCTACTCTCATAAAAATAAAGCTGCAGAGGGGCAGTCATTTAATTAATTTAAAATTTGGATTCTTTCCATTTATTTCTAGACTGCATGCTATTAAAAATGAGATGTATCTTAGACAATCACTGCAGCAATCAATGAAATTCAGACACCCATTGCTAAATGAAAGGGTAGGTATAATAGGTATCCATGTTCGGTAATTTATTTATTTTTTCTTTAAATCTAAAAGCATGTGATATTTTTGAAATTCAGAGTGCAGAAGAGACCTACTTTCTGATTTATGTAGCTCTTCTGATATTCAGTTCAATCCTTTATTGTCAATGCACAACATGTATACAGCGAAATTGAATGAGCCTCCATCGTACAATCACAAAGCACAGAAACACAGAATACATTCAAACAGAATACATCTCCAGACTTATAAACAAATCCCTAACCCCAGGAAATACCGGGGCTAGGCACACATTTACACACACACACACACACACACATTATTCCACTGGTATGTGCATATTGCACATTGTACTGTCACTGTGAGTCTGTTGTATTAAGACTAGTCATGGTGTTATGTGGCATTTAAAAGTCGGACGGCCCATGGATAGAAGCTATTTTTCAGCCTATTTGTCCAGCTGGCTATGCTTCTGTATTTCTTGCCCAATGGTAGAAGTATGAAGTAGTGCTGTCTAGGGTGAGAGTCATCCCTGAGGATTTTTCTCACTCTGTTGAGACAGCAGGATCTGGCTATTTCCTCTAGTGGGGTTATGGGACAGCCCATGATTTTTTGTGCTGTGCTCATTGCCCTCTGTAGTGCCTTCTTGTCCGCGATTGTTAGTCCGGCGTAGCATACTGTGACACAATATGTGAGGATGATTTCTATTGTTGACCAGTAGAAGGAAGTCATCAGCCGCTGTGCCACCTGATTTTTCCATAAGACTCTCAGTAAATGGAATCTTTGTTGGGCCTTCCTGATCACCTGGGATGTGTTACTTTTCCAGGTGAAGTCCTGGCTAAGGTGCACTCCCAGGAATTTGAAGGAGGAAACCCTCTCCATGCGGCCTCCCTTGACATAGAGTGGGGCAGGTTTCTCTCTCTGTTTCCAGAAGTCCAGCACCATTTCCTTAGTTTTGTTGGTGTTTAGGTGCAGATTGTTTTCTGAGCACCATGTAGTTAGGTTCTGGATTTCTTTCCTGTAAGCTGTTTCATCCCCTCCTGTGATGAGGTCCAGCATGGTGGTATCATCTGCAAACTTTATTATTATGTTAGATGGGTCTGAAGGTATGTAGTCCTGTGTGTACAGTGAGTACAGGTAGGGGCTAAGAACACAACCCTGAGGAGAGCCTGTGCTGAGCTTCAGGATGGAGGATGTAAAGGACACAGCCCTTACTGTTTGTGGCCGGTCTGTCAGGAAGTCTCTGATCCAGTATCCAGATACTAGCATGAAGCCTAGTTTAGGGAGGCACCAAATTTGTCCTTTTATTTGAGGTGTTCTTTGTTTTGTGGCATGCCTCTGTATAACATAACACTTACATGTCCTGCATTGATGTAATACTATTTCTTGCAAATTGTGACCCATCAGGTGAATTAGGAACTCAAGATCACACAATCTTTTTTCTTCTGATTTGGAGAATGAACATTATCTTTCATTTGTTTTTTACTGGCAAGTGATCTTAATATGAACACCAGTGGTGATTTCTTCATAAATCCACATTTCAAACTTTTCTATAACTTCATTTTTAAGAATGATTTTGAAAATGATAGGATAGAGTATGAATTATGGCATGAGTTTTCATGGGCCACTGAATCATTTGAATTATGTTTTACTTTCCAGAAATCTCCATCTATATACATCCAGAGTCAAATTCGGAATCCTCTACGTAAACGCCGTTGGATCTCAAGTAGCTTGTATATGCAGTATTCACCTCTGGTGTGTAATTTCACATATAGCTAATAATTATGTTGTTAGTGCTGTTAACTTTCCTGCCACTCAATTGGGGCCTGGAAGATTACTAGCATGCTCAAAAGTGATGGTAAAGTATTGTAAATTCACAATCCAGGCCATACATAGTTACTTGCCTCTTTTGTCAGAATGAAGAAAACAGCCTCGTGACATTATGATGTAAGCCCCTTTTGTACATGCATGTGGTTTCACAATGCACATAGAAAATGTCCAGAGCCTCCATGATGTCAGAAAGCTGACGCTCCTTTCCCAACCCCCCATAATTCATAATCTCTATTTGCGGTACAGTTCTCAAGTTAGAGATACAATAGATACTGAATTGAATTTCGTATCTTCAGAATAATCTTGCTATTTGGTTTTTAATATATACAGGTAGTCCTTAATTTACAGGCACTACTGGGACTAGAATTTCCATTGTTGTTAAATGAGTTGCATTTGATTTTACAACTATTTTTGCTACGGTTGTTAAATGATCACTAAAGTTGTTAAACAAATCCAGCTTCCCCCAATGACCTTGCTTGTTGGAAGCCAGATAGAAAGGTAACAAATGGCTGACTCATGACCCCAGGATGCTGCAGCTATTGCAAATACAATTGTAAATTCAGGCCAAGCACCTATATTTTGACTATATGACCATGGAGATGTCACAATGATTGTGAGGACTAGTCATAAGTCATTTTTTTAGTGTCATTATAACTTTGAATAATTGCTAAACTGTAATGTACTGTGCAGGCGCAGCCGGAGTTTCCACTCCAGTCCAACCAAGCGGACTTTTGAACTGGTAGCTGATTGGCTGCCGAATGGGCGATTCCCATTGGCTGGTTTGCCCAGCCAATGGGAAGTGCAGAAAGTGACACCGCGGCAAAATATAAAAACTGCAGCTCACTTCTTTTCCTCCAGTTATGACCGGAGCAAAAGCTCATCGTGAGTTTTGCTCACGGCTTGAAATAAACAGGACCCTTCGCAGTCATCCAAACTGACCTCGTGTCTGCTGTATTTCTTAACCGATTTGGACTGGGTTTTGGGCTAAAACACTGGTGATGAAGGTGGGATACTAAGAAATCGAATTCCCGAACCCTAGTAGCCATGGAAGACCAGAATGTCCACTGCACAACCGAACGCAGCAGCCGCACCAGCCACAACCATTGCAACAACTAATTCCTCATCCTCAAGCAGCTCACTACAATGCGGGGAATTCAATCCAAAGAAGGAATCGTGGGCCCTCTTCATGGACAGATTCAAATTCTACCTTGTGGGCTCCCAATAGACCGGCTGCACAGACCAGGAAAAACAGGGCATTTTCCTGAATGTGTGAGGTCTGGATGTCCTCCGGATGGCCAGTGCACTGGCATCCCCACAAACGTTGTGGGAAATCGACTGGACCGAATTAAAGAGGAGGCTACAGGCACACTATGCCCCTACACCTTCCTCTTTATCACACAGAGTTAACTTCCACAACAGGATGCAAGCCGAGGGGGAATCAATCGCAGACTTCCTCGCAAGCCTCAAACTCCTGGCCACCGGTTGTAAATTCGACATCCAGCTCGAATGGATGATCCGGGACAGACTCATCATGGGCCTCCGAGATGAAAAACTCAGGAGACGACTAATAGCAAGACACTCACTTCCCCTAGCATTAGCTATCGAGGAAGCCCTGGCTGCGGAGACGTCCTACCCTCCATCCAGAGGAAATCGACCAGAAAATATATACCAGGCAACTTCTTGGGAAGCCCCCAAGGAAGAGATGGAGGAAGACCAAGATGGCGACATCCACCAGGTCAGGACCATGAGGGGCCCCAAGATGGCCACCAAACCGTGCCAAGTGGATGCAATGGGAACCACATGTGCCGGATGCAATGGGAACCACATGTGCGCGAACTGCCCATTCCTGCAATCAATCTGCAGCTATTGCTCCAAAAAGGGACATATTTTTTGTGCCTGTTGCACTGTGCCACCAACACATTCACAGCCTGCAGCCCCAACACGTGGTCTGCGGGGGCCCCGTTCAAGAGGGGACTGTCCAACACTGAGAGATGGGCTAACAATTCCCCCAGAAGACCTCATGATGGCTGTCTGACAATTTACAAAGAAATACACAAGACATCGGAAGACGGAACAGAATCCGAAATTTTCAGCACTCAGTGAGCATCGGGGACAAGAACTGCAAGTTACAAATTGACTCCGGCTCGCCGGTAACGATCATGTCTTGGCAAACACTCAAGACCCTGATACCCATTGTCCAGAGAGGAGACCTGATTCCCACACAAACAGCCCTGCGGGACTGCCAAGGCCGCCCAATTCCCCTCCTGGGCCAGATCAACGTCCTCGTAGACCATGACGATTTTTGTGACTATTTACTGCTTGTAGTCACAGAAGGAGATTTTCCCCATTTGCTGGGCAGAGACTGGTTCCATCGTTTGCACCTAACCCTCGGAGAGCCCAAAACTATCAACAGCACCACCACCTGTGCCAACACCAAAGACGACATCGTTGAGGAATTCGCAGATGTTTTTAACGGTGAGCTTGGAAAATATAAGGGGACCCCAATCTCTTTTAGCCTCAACCCAGTCATTCCTCCTATTAGGCTTAAACCCCGCAGGGTGCCATTAGCCCTCAAGCCCAAGGTCAATGAGCAACTGGACAAACTAATAGTTCAGGGCATCTTGGTGCCAGTCGACTATGCCAGGTGGTAGACCCCCATTGTCACCCCAATTAAGCCTGATGGCTCTGTCCGCATATGTGCCGACTACAAATGCTCCGTTAACAAGGCGTTACAATGGAATGCATATCCAGTGCCTGTAATTCAACACCTCCTCCATTCCCATTGGGGCAAGGAAATTTTTTTGCTAAACTAGACCTGGCACAAGCTTACCAGCAATTGCCGGTAGATGAGGAAACGGCAGAAGCTCAAACAATAGTCACCCACAGGGGGGCATTCAAGTGCACACGCCTACAATTTGGGGTAAGCACAGCCCCAGGAATATTTCAATCCCTAATGGAACATTTGTTGCAGGGCATCCCTGGAGTAACCCCATATTTGATGACATCCTGGTGGCCACAGAGAACCACCGCAAATCATCACCAAGTTGAGGACAACCCTTTAGAGGTTCCGGGATGCGGGACTCAAATTAAATAAAAAAAATGCTTAATTGGCATCTCGGAAGTCAAATTTTTGGGTTTTAAAATTGATGCGGCAGGCATCCAGCCTACTAGAAATAAAACAGAAGCAATCCATAACGCACCGCCACCATCCAACAAATCAGAGCTGCAAGCCTTCCTAGGACTGCTGAATTTCTACAACATGTTCTTAAGGCACAAAGCCATGATTGCCGAACCTCTCCATAAACTCCTGAACAAAGCAACCCCTTGGCACTGGGGGGAGGCAGAACAAAAGGCATTCCAGGCGGTCAAAGCCTTAATAACGTCTGATAGCCTATTGGTGCAATATAGTGAATCAACCCCAGTTCAATTAACCTGTGATGCTTCACCCTATGGAGCGGGCGCCGTTTTGAGCCACGTTTTTCCTGATGGCCATACCGCACCTATAGCATTCTATTCATGGATCCTATCTGCAACTGAAAGGAATTACAACCAACTAGATAAGGAGCCCCTGGTGGCTGTTGCGGGGATCAAGCGTTTCCATGACTACCTATATGCCCGGAAATTCACACTTGTAACCAACCATAAACCCTTGCTGGACCTCATCGCTGGGGACAAGCAAACCCCCCAGGTCCTCTCCCCCCGCATGACCCGATGGATCGAATTCCTGGCGGCTTACTCTTACATGCTGGAATACTGCCCTGGGATTCAAATAGCCCACGCCAATGCCCTTAGCAGATGCCCGGTGCCCGGTACCCCAGCCGATCCAGCCCCAACTCTTCCCCTACTGCTCCTAGTACACATTCTGGGAAACCCAGTCATGGCCGACATCATCGTTCAATGCACGCTAAAAGACTCGACCCTTGCAACCATCCTGCAATGGGTCTTAAAAGACTGGGGGCCCCGGAAATGGGGGGAACAATTTAAACCCTACAAATGTAGACAAGCCGAATTGTCCACCAAGCATGGCTGCCTATTGTGGGGTCACAGAGTCATCATACCCCCACCATTGAGGGAACAAATCCTCACAGCCATCCATAAGGACCACCTGGGCATCATTCATATGAAATCGCTGGCCAGAACCTATGTTTGGTGGCCCAGCTTAGACAAGGACATAGAAGAGGAAGTCAAACTATGCCTTCCATGCCAAACATCCCATGCTGCTCCCCCAGCAGCCCCAATCTCGAAATGGGACTCCACTCAGAATCCATGGTCTTGCATCCATGTCGATTTTGCGGGACCAGTCCAGGACCAAATGCTTTTCATCATCGTGGATGCCCATTCCAACTGGACTGAAGTCCTACCAATGCATTCGGCCACCACCGAAGCCACAATAGCTGCCTTGCAGAAACTTTTTGTGACACATGGCCTTCCAGATGTCCTGGTATCAGACAACAGCCCCCATTTCATAGCAGTGGAATTCAACAACTTTCTCAAAAGCCTGGGCATCCACCACACCACCTCTGCACCCTACAGACCCATGGCGAATGGACGGGAGGAACGAGCCATACGAACAATGAAGGAAGCTATTGACCGCATGCATTCGGGCAATTTACAGCAAAAAATAATCACTTTTGTCCTCGCCCAACATTCAACCCCCTCGCCAAACTCCAACCACAGCCCGGCCAAACTTTTGCTGGGCCGTAAAATAAAGATTCCCCTCAGCAGAGTCCACCCGGATGATCCCCCCCCCACTTCCCACCTTCCCCCCCCCGGGGGTAAGGACCTTCTTACAGGGGAGGGGGTATTTGCAAGGAATTACCCAGGCCTGCCCAAATGGGTACCTGGGACTGTGACCCGGTCAACCGGACCCAAGTTGTATGAAATAAAATTAACCAACGTGCGCACCTGGAGAAGGCACGTAGATCAACTATGTGAAAAACTATTGGGAAGGAATGGCCCAAACAGGGAGGGGGAACCCAGCAACCCCAGGGACAAGAAGTACACAGGGGGGGGTTGCAGTTCACTTACCTGGGGCCTTCCCCGCACTCTCGTCAGCCGCCGAGGCCCAGCTGCCGCCGTTGCCGCTGATGCCTCTGCCGCCGATGCTGCCGCCGAGAACAGAAGAGGTCTTCGACACGTCCATCCATGACAGCAGCAGTGGCTCAAATGAACAGAGCCTGCGCCGTTCGATGCGAACAAGGCACCGCCCCACTTACCTACAGGACTACGCTTGCGCGATTAAAAAATCTCGAACACTCAATCCGAGAGGGGAGGGGTGTAATGTACTGCACAGGTGCAGCTGGAGTTTCTACTCCAGTCCGACCAAGCGGACTTTTGAACCGGCAGCTGATTGGCTGCCGAATGGGCGATTCCCATTGGCTGGTTTGCCCAGCCAATGGGAAGCGCAGAAAGTGACACCGTGACAAAATATAAAAACCATGGCTCACTTCTTTTCCTCCAGTTATGACCGGAGCAAAAGCTCATGTTTTTCGAGTTTTGCTCGCGGCTTGGAATAAACGGTACCCTTCATGGTCATCCAAACTGACCTCACGTCTGCTGTATTTCTTAACCAATTTGGACCGGGTTTTCGGCTAAAACATAAACAAATGGTTGTAAGTGGAAAACTACTCATAGGAGATTGAAAGTGAGAATAATTGATCCACATGCATTCTGAGGCTGATGCTTTTTATTTGTTTGTTTTAACAATTTATAGATCTATCCATCTCACTGCAATGCCTCTGGCTGGTTCATTAGGATTGAAAGAATCATAAGAGTATTGTGGAAAATTCCAACAATAGCACAATACTAAGATGAAATGGCCATCTGCTCAATCAATAATCATGGGTCCCAATTTTACAGGAAAGAGGAATCTTCCCGCAAAATGGGAAAGCAAGAATTTTATGTAGTAGTTTAAGGCTACAGGATGGGAATGTTCTTTGAAACAAGTACTAGAAAGGAAAATAGCTAGCTTCCATTAAATCAGTGGTTTGTAAGATATCATGCCCTTTTATGGCATGATATCCATTTTATGAATTAGCAAACCTGTCTTTAGCCTCCAGTTTGGGAAAGTACCTGCAACATGGACTCAAAATTCCATTTTTGTCCAAGAACTCTGAAAGTCTGATTAATCCTGCTTTGTGTTATTTTTGAATGACTGGATTCACCTATTGTTCTAAGGCACAGGTTGTTTAATTGTGATCCATTAAACAAACTGCAATGGTACTAAATCATGCTTTTCAAATCTTAGTAGCTGGATTCACCCAACACACTAAACCAAAACCAAACAATCCACATTATAGCTTTCTTCAAGAGAAATTAACTCAGTCAGAATGTTTAAAATATATATTAAAGGTGGAATGTCAAGAACTATATTTTCTCTGTTCCACTTATATATTTATTTCGTTCAAAATTTATCAATCCTCAAATGTCATAATATAATACATATTATGACATTTGAGGATTAATAAATTTTGAACAACAATGTGTATGTACAGATTTTCTTTAAAGTTTCTTGTAATTTAATTATACAAGACTTTTAAATAACAAAATATTTAATTTCAGCCAGAGATAACTACTGAGGTAGACATTGAGTCAGATGAAGAGCAAACTGATGATAACAATCCAGTTCCAACTTCAGTACCCAATGCTTTAACACAAAGTAAGTAAATCTTCTTTATCATATGGTAAGTATTCTTCTAATTTCATGTGGCATCAATTATCTTGGTTACTTTTAAATCTTACAGATTTCTATTTTTTTGCTGATTATAATATAGATTCCTCAGTTTAAAAATAATGTCCATAATTCTATTGTTTATTTCATATATCATCAGAAACAGTTAAACTTTATTTTTCAAGACACTTTTCTGTATTGCTGTTTATCTGGCTACAAGAGCTAGAAATACTCAGTCTTTCTGCAGGGTAGGTATATGTAAAATAAACAATTAAGGTTGCAACCCTCCCTAGGTTGAGGGAAGGGAGTTTCACTACAGACGTATTAGCCTATTTCTGAATAGATACTATCACCAGGGCTTTCGACAGTGAACAGTTTGCATAGATAGTGATACTGGCTAATCATGTTTGTCAGTGGTGGAACTGAATTTTTTTTACTACCAGTTCTGTAGGTGTGGCTTGGTGGGCATGGCTGGGTGGTCATGTGACTGGGTGGGCAGTTTCTGTAAGCAGGGCAATTAAAAATTAGGCTAGAAACAATACCATGTTTTTTCCTGCCTTCCTTACAGGATTAACTCTGTAAAGTGGAAAAAAACAAAAGGAGATTTCTTCTAATAACCGGTTCTCCGAACTGTTTAGAAAATTTACTACTGGTTCTAGCAAATAGGCTAGAACCTGCTGAATTTCACCTCTGATGTTTGTGAATTTCCAAAACTTTAATAATTCTAGTGAATTTGTTAGTAGGACTGAACAACAATTCAGATTCAAAATAGACATTCTCTAAAGCAGAATACCAGTCAATATATACCCTGCTCTAAGTATAAAATATTCAGTCCAAACAAAATTATTTTGTTCTTTGGAAAAAATCTTATAGATGAAATTCGTATATCTTGGTATTACTAAAAATACACAGTTCCTAAACCAAGTATATGTTTTTAGTCTTGGTTTATAAACTATGGTCTATAATAATCTAATCAAATCTGGTCCCCCTTAGTTTCCTAGCCCAGGAAAACCAACCAGAATAAAGCATTTGGTTCATATAGGCTTTATTGTAATAGACTAATCACATGAATATTTACTGCACATGTTCCTAATGGGATTTACTCTGAAATGCCATTAGGAATATATGCAGCAGTTTATTAGATTAAAAATTTTTATCCACCTGACCATGTATTATCTGCTCCGTCTAGCAATAGGGCATCTTTTACATCATCTGATGTTTTAATTAGGACAGCATTTCTCAGATTTGGCAACTTGAAATTATGTAGACCTCAACTCCCAGAAGTCCCTAGCCAGTATGTTGTTTTAAGAATTCTGGGATTTATCTTTATCTTTATCTTTATCTTTAATCGTATTTATATACCGCCCCATCTCCCTAAGGACTCGGGGCGGTTTAC
>JAEANM010018093.1:0-12754 GCA_017656035.1 Myanophis thanlyinensis | reverse complement strand
CTAGGTAGGCTGTCTCGTTATTGTCAGAGATCAGGCCTACCACAACGGTGTCATCAGCAAACTTGATGATGGTGGTGAGGTTGGTAGTGGCCGTGCAGTCATATGTGTATAGGGAATACAGAAGGGGGCTCAGGACGCAGCCCTGGGGTGCACCGGTGTTGAGGGTGAGTGAGGTTGAGACTTCAAGTAGGGCTTTGGGCTCTAAAGGAGCAGAAAATGGAAAACCTCTTCCTTCTTTGCCAGCTGGGAGTTAGACAGTGCTGCCCAGTGGAAATGCAAAAGAGGTCCATCGCCTTGGGAAGGCCATCAGAGAAAGTGGAGCCAATTAATATCAAAGCATTACGTTCTGTGTGAAGAGCTACTCCTTTCAGATATAATTTCAGCAGAATAGAAAGATTTACCCATTAGCTTGGTTGGAGGAAAACATCACAGAGCTGCTAACCTGAATCTTCTGGAAAAATGGACCAATGTTGGAGGGGAAGCTCCGTTTTCCTGGGGGAAAGTGTCAGTTCATTGAAACTGCTCTGAGTTTGAGCCTTCCAAAGAAACAGATGACTGAACGAAGTGCAGGTGACAGCCCCAAAATTGCATGATTAATGAGATCCCTTTGCCCAGGTCTGGTCTTGCTCAGCTCCATATCACTGCCATATGTGTGAAAACTGTCCAGATTAAACAATCTGGGGTAGCTAAGTCAGAGCACATGAAGTCCCGATAATGCAAGGACTCTTTAGGAAGCAAATTGCACTTGAAAGAATCTGTAATGGAGAACACTTTATAATGTCGTCTGTGTTTGATTTACTAGTTTTATTCCCTACTGCAGCTTTTCTGAGCCAGGTATTCATTTCCTACTAAATACTTTAAAAATGTGGATTGTGTCAATGAAAATTATTCTCCCTGTTGCACCTCATTGTGTAGCATTTACACAGGGCTGCAAAGCTCTGTTTCCATCTAGGCTATGTATTTTGGACCAGGATGATCAGTACAAGGAGTTCTCAACATACAACAGACTAGTTAGTGACCGGCTGAGGTTACAACGGTACTTTTAAAAAAAGTAATTTATGACCGTGTTTCACACAACCATCTAACCATCCCCATGGTCATGTGATTAAATTCAGCTGCTTGGCAACGTATTTGTGACGGTTGCAGTGGCAATGATGTGATTCCCTTTTGTGACCTTATGGCACTCAATGAGAATGTCAGATTCGTTTAATAACTGCAGTGATTCGCGTAAGAACTGTGAGAAGAAAGGTAGTAAAATGGAGCAGAGCTCACTTAACAACTATCTCACTTAGCAACAGAAATAATGGGCTCGTTGTGGTCACAGGTCCAGGACTGCCTCTAAGCATCTGGCTGCTGGTTTTTGCAGCCCAAACCCTACCGTATGTCATCCATTTGTAATATGGACATTGTAATAATATTAAGCTTATATATGAATTGGTGGCAGATGTCGTTTAGCAGCTTTTTCCCTAAAGTTCAGTTATGCAAGAGGCGCGGTGGCTCAGTGGCTTAATGGGGCTGGAGATGGTCCCAGCTCCAGCAGTTCGAGTCCCAACACTGCATGATGGGGTGAGCTCCCGTCACTCACCTCAGTTTCTGTCCACCGAACAGTTTGAAAATATGTACTATGCAAGTAGATAAATAGGCATCACTTTGGTAGGGAGACGAGAGGGTGCTCCATGGAGGCAGTTGGTGCTCTGTGGCAGTCAAACTATTATTTTGCAATAGCATTGCAATATCCTGGCTAATGTAACAACGCCCTACGCTGCTGCTACTAATCATCATCAATCATCATCATCATGCAAGGAAAATATAGTTTTCTAGTATCCTGCTTTTTTAAGGAATCTCTTTAATATTAAGGGTGTTTGCAAAAAAAAAAAAAAGACCCCCTCTTTATCTATTATCTCTACTGATTTATTCACACATGCAAATAGTCAAGCGATGATCTCATGCAGGAACCAGGCTTTTAGTAGAGAGCTAAAACAAATTCCAAGTTGTAGCCATAAAGTTTCAGCACAGCACTTCGACAATAAGCATGTCGGAAAGTGAAGTTTATTGTCTCATTTTAATCCCAATTCATCTCATTATCACTGTTTCAATTACCAATAAGATCAGAGGTGAAATTCAGCTGGTTCTAGCAGGTTCACTACAACTGGTAGTAAATTTCCTAAGCCATTCGGAGAACCGGTTGTTAGAAGAAATCTCCTTTTGTTTTTCCCACTTTACAGGGTTAATCCTGTAAGGAAGGCAGGAAAGAAACATCCTGGGGTTGTTTCTAGCCTCATCTTTATTGCCCTGCTTACAGAAATGACCCAGTCACATGACCACCCCCCAGCCACGCCCACCAAGCCACACCCAGAGAACCAATTGTAAAAAAAATTGAATTCCACCACTGAATATGATGTATTTAACGTTGCTCTTTCAAAATGTGATCTGATTGCTGAAATATTCACCTGATATTTGTACCCTTTCTGTGAACACATATAGTACTTTGGCCACCTAATGAGAAGGAAGGACTCCCTGGAGAAGGAAGAGCCCAATGCTGGGAACGATGGAGGGCCAAAGAAGAAGAAGGGGATGGAGGCAGAGAATGAGGGGGCTGGATGGGGTCACTAAAGCAGTCGGCCTGAGCTTAAATGGACTCTGGGGGATGGGGGAGGCCTGGAGGAACGTTGTCCATGGGGTCGCGATGGGTCAGACACGACTTCACAACGATCAACAACAAAGTTCATCACACAAGCATGTTGATTTGCTGCCAATAGCTGATATTTGAGATTGTTCTCAATATATATTTTTGATCATGCAATGTATTTACACATGTAGCAAGGCAAGAACTGGAACCGGACTTCACTATTCACTTATGAGTGAACCTTAATATTTATTTTTTCAGTTTCCTCCTAAGAAGCAGGTAGAAGTTCTGAGGAGGCTACCCAGCCCCACAAACCTAGTTCTGCTGTAGGTTCTTTTGCCACTACATTGGCCAAAACCCTTGCTTTCCTGTGGAAATCCTATAAAAACTGTAGTTGTGGTTTAAAATAGGTTCCCTGCTCTTTGGAGATTGCCATCTCATGTTCTAGAGCTGATCGTGATAACCTTTAGTGCTGTATTTTAGGTGCAATCCAGAGACTACCTTATAGGGCTGTGATGGCGAACCTATGGCACAGGTGCCACAGGTGGCATGCAGAGTCATCTTGCTGGGAACACAAGCTGTCAGCCAACTTATCTCCAGCTGAGCATGCACATGCGATTGCACATGCACACATACACAATTGCAGAGACTCAGCTGGTCTTCGGGCATCCACTGTGCATGCACACGATTGCAGAAAGAAATCCATCTGGTCTTCGGAGCTCTCCTGTGCACACACACACAATTGCTCATGTGTGCACGAGTACACATTGCACACAGTGTGTGTGCATTGCATGTGCAAAAGCTGCATGCATGCAGAGATGGTGTGGTTGCACATACAGTGCACATGGAGGAGTGCATACAAGTGCAGATGGCACACACAAAGCGTGTATTTTTCAGCACTCGGTAAGTAAAAGGTTCGCCACCACTGTTATAGGTGATTTTAAAAGTCTGCACATATCCAGGGCTGCACAGTCAAAGCATATTTGCAAAACAAAAAATATATATAATTGCAGGCATCACCTTGATTTTATTTTATTTTTAATCCTCTCAACCCCTGCTGGTCAAGGCCCTGGCCGCGACTGGGGGTATGACTGAGTATCACTCCAAAAGACAGTCGGGTTGTATAGAATATTCTGAGTAGGCCCAGTTTACGAGCGCCCGGCTATGTCAATGAGCAATTAGGTCACCATGGTTAAGGCAAACAAATTGGCCTCTTTCTTCTTGCACGTAAAGCCACAGCGACCTCTCATCGGGTGGAAGAGAGGGCAAAATAGAGGAAGGAAAGAAGTCCTGAATTATAACAAACTGTTCTTTTGAAGTCCTAAAAGTTATACGAAAGAATCCAGGGAAATGGGGAAACTATTTAGTGTAGGGCATTCCTTAAGCCTCCAATATTTTTATAAGCCAGAAGGTAACCATAATATTTCTTTATAAAGATCTTGTTGGGGAAGCTGAACATATTTCTCTCTGCTGAGATCCTGTCTCTGCAGGTGGTTGCCAGATGTCTGGCATTTTTCTGAAGAGTATCTCATTTCACGACTTACCTCTCTAGCCTATTGTCTGGGCTACAGTGGTAGGTTCTGTGGTCGGGAGATCTAACGGCCACATGGATTAAACACAAAGTGGCATGCAATTAACTGATAATCCCTGAAAACAGAGCATGGGGAGAAGTTCATTCAAAGGGTTGATCAGCCTTAGACTCTCCCCACCTCCTTCCTTCTCCTCTTTTCTCCAAGGCAGGTGCTAAATATTACTCTCAATAATAGCACATAAGCAGTGGCTCCCTGACTTGCTGTACCTTTACTTATGGGGACAGAAACAGAAGAAGTCTCAGTTTGCTGGTTGCACGTAACAGAGTCACACACTTACGTGTTGAGATCAATGGAACCAATCAAATCTCTTTGGACACAATTCTTATCTTCTACGGAGTTTTACAAGCCAGCCCTGTGGGACAGTCCTTGGGCCTGGAACAAGGCAATATTTCTTTTTTGGGGGGAGTGCCTCTTCCCCTCCCCACTTGTCCCATGGCCATGATTCCCCTCAATGCCAGTTGTCCTCATCCCCACGTCCCATCAGCTGGCACATTTCCGGCTGATGTGTCTTCTGGTGGGACACTAAGTTTTCCCCACATCCAGTTGGCCAGTTCTGTGCTGACTCACCAGCAGCTTCATCTTCATCTACTCTGGAGTGTGTAGGTGTCCATAAGCATCTGTCCATCAGTGTTATTTTTTGGGGGAAAATATGTTCCTACTCTCTGCTGAGTTCACTTCTTAAACAATCTCAGGGCAACTAATAAGACGGGAATAACTTTAAACAATTTCTATCTTGCTTCCTAAAAATCTTCCATTGCCAGTGATAAGTTTATATTTTGTAATGCATGTGTGCACACATCTGAGCTGCACATTAGAGAATGAAATACTTTAAATTAGGATATTGGCACACTGACAATCATGCACGCCGCTAGGAAATGTTAAAAATTACAATAGGAAGGGGAAAGCAACCAGTGGTAACTTCTATTATAATTTCATGAAACAGACATCTCTCCTCTATTCTAAACTCATTAAAGTTCATGATATATGTAACATATTGATATTAATATCAATATTATTTAATACATGAGAAATATTGTAATCCTGGAGAACTGAAGTACACCTTTAAATCAGTGATATTTCAAAAAGAACGTCGGCTGAAAAATTGGTTTTAATGAATTCTGATAGTGTTTGTTTTACTTAACAAGGGAGTATTATCATCGTTTGTACAAATGCCTTTCTGGGCAGAAAAACTGAATACGGATGTCTAAAATATGATGTTTCTTCTGAAGGTTTTACAATGCCTTTAGAGATGCCATGAAGCCTCCCCTCTCCTTCCTCTTCCTCTCTTCTCCGATGTGCTGGTTTCCTGTTCTTTATCTATAGCTCAGGGGTCTCCAACCTTGGCCACTTTAAGACTTGTGGACTTCAACTCCCAGAATTCCTCAGCCAGCTTTGCTTAACTGCTTCGTATTTGTGACGGTTGCAGCTTCCCGGGGTCATGTGATGTGAAAAAAAGTCATAAATCACTTTTCTTCAGTGCCGTCGCAACTTCGCATGGTCACTAAATAAATGGTCCTAAATTGAGGACTACCTGTATACCTGCTAAAAACGTAATTCCACTGATTTCGTTTGGGTTTATTTTTGTTTTAGGCAGACGTAGAATCTAAGGCTAATTGGACTGGATCTTATTCTGATTCCTTTTTTTAATGTTCATCATTAACATGCTAGGAATATTTCTTTCCCAAAGCAACTGAAGTCAACTTGTCCATTTCTTTCTTTTTTTTTTCATAAAGTTTGTCTCTGCAAATGTTCATTTGTGAATAATCCACACATTGGAAGAATCTTAAAGTCTGCAGTTGACTGTTTCGTAGATGAAAGTTCAAACCAAAGGAAAGAAGCTGTCGTTTCTATGACGGTCTGTTAAATATTCAGAGAATTATCTTCATGTGGTTGATCACGAATTCACTTTTCTGCTCTGTTCTGCTCACTTGAGATTTACACCATTCCCGCAAACTTCGTTCTGCAGTTTTTACTCTGATTTCCAACACTATGATAAGTTTGCGATAATAAATGGCACCCCAGTGAGACTGAAAATGTAGAGTGTGTACATTCAGGAATGTCCGTAATAATAAAATAGAGAGCTCTCACTTTAATAGGGAGAGAAAATATATATACATTTCTTGAAATATTCATGACCGCTGTTTTAATTTAACAGCATATATAGGGATATTTTATCGAAATATACTTAGTCTACAGTTCTTTCCCCCTCTCTCTTGGCTCACTTTGTGTCTCTGTGTATTAATTCTGATTTGATTCCACATTCATTGCATTACTATATGCAAATCACACCAGCATTAAAAATGTACTTCTGATAAAAAGAAAATGCTCACAGCATTTATGATTTACAGAGTCAGGGGATACATCGTTTTTATTTTACACCTATTTATGTTTTAGTTTTTTATCACTTGGCTAAGAAAGACAGTGATAGAGGGCTGAGTGTCAGTACTATTTGATTCATTTTGCTAGCTAGTTGTATTATTGCATCCATTTGTATCACTCTGTTTTTGTTTTTTTATTTTCCTGGCCATTGACTGAATAAATACTATTATCGTTATTGATTTACATAGCATTTCTTTTTTATTGCGACCTGAAGATTAAGCCTTGGAATCAATCTTGTGATTTTATAGACACTTTCATAGACAAAGCTGACCAACAGATTTCTACAAAGACAAGTCATGCCATTCTCTGGGTTTTTCTCATAGATCTGTCAGAAATCTTTGAAGATGTGCAACAAGTATTCCGTTTAAAATGGAAAACATGATTAAAAAATGAAGTATAGTGAATTTTACTTAGAATGTTGCCTAGATGTAACCACAGTTGAATATAATTGCATTGACATCCAAATAAACATATTGAATATCACTATAGTTCTTTTCTCTGTTTCAGTTTAGTGCTCTATGTGAAATGATTCCTTTTTGTAATCTATAGAGATTCGTATCCCACCTCTGAAATCTGCTGTTGTGATTCATCTGTGATCATAAAGTTGTTCCTATAGGACAGCTATGCTTGTTGGAAATCAGCAGCAAATTTGGTGAAGGAGTTGTTTTGTTCTTAGATGCACACCCCAACTAGATATGTAGGTAATAATTCAGTCTGGAAAAAATCAGAATGTCTCCTTTGATTTAGATCTCATTCAGAGGTAAAATTTATGCCTTCCATTACTTAGAATGGGAAAAACCAAAATGACTGTGTTTGCTTTTTTTTTTTTAAGAATAGGATGAAAATTGCAGAGAGATTTAAAAAATGGAATAATATTGTCCAGTTTTAAAGAATTGGGAAAGAGAACTTAAAGAGGAAGTGTCCGTATGATGAAGATGTTTTCACATAAAATACCATTTTAGGGCAAACTGGTTGGAATCTCTGCGCAAAGGGAGTCTGGAAGAATCATAACAAAGATTTATTAACCCTGCTATTACCCACAATATTGATGAGAATTGCAAATATGGTAGAGGAAATATTTGGTAAGGACTGTACCCAGTTTCAGAGAAATACATTGTGTGGGATTTAAACTGTGTTTATTTTTTAATAAGCAGTATCAAAAGGGATTAAAAATATTTCTCTGGTTTGGCTCTAATATTCACCATATCTGTGTAAAATCTTGATGTCCAAAGAGCTAATTCAAGCTAATTCTTTTTCAGGCTAATACAGCTCATCCATTCCTCTAATTCAATCTTTTGGATTCCTCATTGATGGCGACCCTAATTCCCACATATTTTTACTTTCGTGATCAGTGTTCATTAGTGTTATTGGTTTTACTGCTGCTGCCGTTGCTGTTATTAAGAATTCTCTTTTCTGCGAGAAAAGACATGACAAGTTACGTTAGCCTGCCATTTTGGGTTCTGTGAGGACTTAACAACTTTCTGCAGGGACATGGATGGTGCCCCAAATACCAAACCAAATACCAAGCTTGGGACGCACGATGGGCCAATTCTTCACCGGCTGGCTGTATTTCTTTCCACGCCTGCAGCCGTCAGAAAGAGAGGGGTGTTTTGCTAGGACACTCATTAAAAATGCTTGTCATTTTGGCTCAGCTCTGAGATGATTTTATGAAGCACTCATTGTATTCTGAAGCAGCAAGGAACTTTTCTTTAATGAAATGAATGAGCATGGCTTGGTATAGTGAATGGGACTTCAGTGGGTAGCATTTTGTGGTGGGTATTAACCCTCCACAGAAAAAAACAGTTTGGATTCCCCCACCCACCCCAAAAATATTGTTCCCTTTAAGTAGAACAAAACCCTTGATAACTAAATGGATCCACTGTGCAATTTATTTGGCAATCCCTGTTGTCCCCCCTCTCAGTTCTGCCAACTCCCTTCCCTCTTCTCATATAAGTGCAGGTTAATTGTGGGGGGACGCGATGACTCAGCAGTTAGAGATGCTGTGCTTGTCAGCTGGAAATGTTCGAGCTTTCGAGACCCGAGGTTTGAGATCCTAGGTTGTTTGAGATCCAAGTGCTGTGCAAATGGGTGAGTTCCCGTTACTTGATCCAGCTCCTGCCCATCTAGCAAATCGAGTAGATAAATAGGTACCACTTCAGCAGGAAGGAAAGAGCATTATGTGCACCTCGGCATATAAACACACTGGACACATGATTATAGGCACATCTATGGTCAATGCTGGCTCTCTTGGCTAAGAAATGGAGGTGTGCACCACCTGCTAGAGTTGGACAAGACTGGGCAGGGGAAACCATTACCGTTACCTTGCAGGTTGATCAGTCATTTGTTGATGGGAAAAGTTAAGGCCCTTACGTATTTGGTGATCATTACTTCAGAGGAAAGCTGCTGTATAAGACATGCATTCCTTAAAATAAGCAGAGAGTATCCAGGTACATTTGCTTGTGCCTATGTTATCTTGAATAGGGCTGATATTGGGCCCTGTCTTATTGTCTTTTCTTCTCCCCAAACTATCTCCATTGATTATTATTTGTCAATTAGTCCCATGACAGCTCCTTGGTGTTCTCTGAGCTTGGTTATTTTCTTGCAGATGTTTCGTTTTGCATTGATGATGTTTCCTAGTTTGGGTCATGAAACATCTGCAAGAAGACAGCAAAGCTCAGAGAGCCCCTCGTGTCAACCCTGAGCTATAAATATTCTCCTCTCGTAGTAGTTGCAAATAGGAACTCATTTTTTCCCTTCTTTCTTTCTTCCAAATCTTCTTTTAACAGTATCCAGGTTTTGAAGTTACTAATAATGTTGAAAAAAATGGCTCATTGTTTCATACTTTTATTAAGATATAACAAATAGCTGAGTTTACACAACACATTAAAACATGATCCATGGCTAACAAAATACAGCAGTTGGATCATTCACCCACTTAACTACAATGTGTGATATCGGCCCCTACGTTCATATTTAAAAGTACCTTAAATCTTGATATTTTGGGGTAAAAAAAGAAATATCTGTCTTGCTCCTTTGTGAATATTTATCCAAACCTATCTGCAAAATTGCCCCTATGATGAAAATGGGCTGATAAATGTGCAGGATTGTCTTCAACCTAATAATAATATTTCAGATTTCACAAAGTGTTTTCTAGCGATTGTAAAGCATGCAATGTATTATAATTTATAGGAAGGGATAGGGAGTTTTAAATAAGGATAATCCTGGCTTTATTTCTAATTAAAATGTTGAATAAGTAAATATAGAGCAAATAAAGGTGGGGCTCAGTTTGAGAACCTGCATGGCCAGCCCCACTCAGATGACCAGATCAAGAAATCAACTCCAGGAAGAATAAACTACTTTTCCTGGGAATGTCTTTAATAACAGAATCTAGCAAGTCTGATAGGGCTTTACGCCTCCTCCCTTTTACAGTTCAGAGGATTAGAGAAGTCTCCATCTGAACTGCTTCCAAATGCTATCTGTCAATCGTGGACTTAAACGTTTCACACAGAGAGAAAGAGAGACAGACATCCCTCATCCTGATCTTGCTTGCCTTCATCACCCTCGTCTTCCTTACTTTCTCCATGCAAGGGCAAAAACTTACCACCTTGCCTCTAATAATTCATCCCTCTTTCAAAAACTACCTTGTAATTTTTCTTTTTTACCCCAGACATCCACAGCTTTTCCAAATCCATCATTTTGAACGCCCAAAGTTTAGACATTTTTACTTGTTGGTCAATGCCATGAGATGCCATGCCCATCCTTCCCTGAGTCCCTGACTGATTGGCTCTTGAAGACATGGTCCTTTCAGCAGTTGTCTCCAAATCCATAACTCAAAGGAATCTCTCCCCTTTCTCATTCTTATACAATGTCATCAAGCTTTCACCGATTTGCTATTTGCTTTAGGCCCGGGAAAAGCCATTGCCCTTACACTTTCAATATTTGCTATCATAAAAACATCCTTATCTTTTACGAGGTCATCCGGATTTGCCACTGCCTTTCTCTCTAGGAGTAGTAGTGTCCTCTTTACTTCTTTAGCATCTTGCCAACTCAATCCATATTTGAGCCCCAGATACCATCTACATTCTTCTTAAGACTGAATTCTCTGAGAAAGCTGCTTGGCATTATTTCCGTCCTTCTTAATATTTAATAGTAACCTAGATTTTTCACTTTTCATTTTTACTTGCATGAATTCTGTCTCTTTTTCTTTCAGCTAACAATGTTGTGTCATTTGCAGATCTTATATTGTTAGTGTTTCAGCTTGCTTCTCCATCTCTTCCTGTTCTCTTTCTGCTAGTCTTATAATTGCTGTACAAATTGCACGGATACAAGGATAACATACTTCTTTTTTGCTTTCTCTCCTTCCTGTACTCCTGTGTTTCTTCATTCTCGCAGTACCTTTTTTTCATTGCAATGATTCCTGCAAAGCAGGGAAAATTTTCAGACAGGGTTCATGTAATGTACCGCACAGGCGCAACCGAAGTCTCCACTCCGGTCCGCCCGCAAGAACTTTGGACCTGAGGGACGCTTCCCATTGGACGAGCCACCCAGCCAATGGGAAGCACGGAAAGTGACACCGCGGCAAAATATAAAAAGCTGTGGCTTGCTTTCCTCCTCCACTTACGACCAGTGCTGAAAGCTCATCGTGAGCTTTACTCGCGGCTAGGAATTAAAGGGACCCCTCGCGGTCATTTAGACTGACCTCGCATCTGAGTTTTTCTTACCCAATTTTGACCGGGTTTTCGGCTAAAACAGTTCAAATTTATTAGCTTAGGAATTTAAACTAAATAAAGCAATGAGCTAATTAATACTTCAATTGTATATGTTCGTTAATTGCTGAGCAAAGGGAAGATAACATTTCCAAGAATGGAGATGAGTCACACCTTGGGACTTTGTGATCCAAAGAAAGAAACTGGAATTCATCCATATCTGGAGAATGGAGAAGAAGAGGGGGTTGACTCCAGGTTTAATCAGCGACATTGCATTCCTGGGCAGGTTTTTTCACATCCTGACAGCAGCTAAAGAGTTAATGCAACCTGAAATAAAAGGGCTGTAGATAGACTCATTTTTAGTCATCAATCATGAATGCTTCGCCTTGGATTCTGTCCCAGCTCCAGCTGTTCCTAACTTCAGCCCCCATTCCGGGCATACTTTCAGCCAACTTCAACTCAGCGCTCCAAATGTGCTTCTCAGGATATTTCATGAGGCAAAGTGCATGGCTGAGGTCCACTCTATTCATACATCACCCACTTTCTGTCAGGAACATGCTAATCTCCAACGCCAGGAAAGAGCATCAACTTTTATTCTCACGCA
This sequence comes from Myanophis thanlyinensis, assembly GCA_017656035.1. Taxonomy (NCBI): domain Eukaryota; kingdom Metazoa; phylum Chordata; class Lepidosauria; order Squamata; family Homalopsidae; genus Myanophis; species Myanophis thanlyinensis. The sequence continues at coordinate 847 of JAEANM010018093.1, read as the reverse complement.
TATTCCTTAGGGGCCTTCTTTATCCTTCTTCTTTCTTGCTTCTCCTTCTTTCTGATCCTTCCTTTAATAATTAAAGACCTGTTGGGGGGGGTTGGGAGGGAGGGAGGCAGAACATGAGGGACATGGGAGAGAAAGTAGCAGCCCCTCCCTCGTGTGCCTTGAACCAGAGTCTTCCCTGAAGTGGTTCGTTGAACTTCTAGGACAGTTTTAGGGCAGAACGGTTGTCTCTGCCTTCCCCAGGGAGCTGGCTAGAAAACAAGCTTACTTTGATCGTTATCAGTGACACAAGGAACCAATCAGAGTCCAGCTAACAATCTTGGTTCTCAGCTTGAGTTAGTGATTATCTGGAAGAAGAAGAAAATATCCTAAACCATGCAACCTTGTTTATTAATGCTCCTTTGGTTTCCACTACCCAAGTTAAGGCCAAGGAAGACATATTTAGGGGAATTTGTGAGCCCTGCCCTTCTGCTATTATGCTTCATTGCGGTATCAGGCAGGTGTTTAGACTGGATTCGGCATTTTTGCCTGCCTGCTGAGTCCTTTCCAAGGACCTGGGATGGGCAGATGTGGAGGTTTGATGGTGATAGAGGTATCATTGCAGGACGTCAGCTACAGTATCTCGAGTAGAGATACTGCCTTTTTCAATTGACCGATGGAGATTTTTGTCAGTGCCAATGATGGTCAGGTGGCTCTCCAGTTGTTTTGGGCTTGCATCCAAGGCACCTATCATGCAAGGTATTTCGCCTTTGCTTTCTATTGCCACAATCGTTCTGCACTGGCTCCCTGTGGCCTTTCGGGTGCGATTCAAGGTGTTGGTACTCACCTTTAAAGCGCTCCATGGCTTGGG
>JAEANM010018092.1:0-12755 GCA_017656035.1 Myanophis thanlyinensis | reverse complement strand
GGCAACGATACGAACCTCCCACTAGCACGACTAGATGCAGACTGAGCGGCGGATGCACAGACCAAAGATGGCCACGCTAGCTCCGCCCCTTCTTGCTACAGATGAAAATGTAATCTATTTGTGGATAGCCCTCGTAATACAGGTTATTTGTGATTCAACTGTTAATCCTGATATACCAGTTCTATCTATAGATATATATCTATAACAATTTCTAACGTGCTGCATACTTCCTTTATATTATATTTATAAATTTACTATGGTAAAGATCAGAATAAATTTAAAATCAATTGCATTCTCTCCTCCCCCCTCTGGTGTGGAGCCAATTATATTTCCATGGTTAGATTTACAAAGAACTGTAACATTGTGGATGATGCTTGAACTTTACCATGGATTACAGGTTTACACAGAAAGACCATTCCACTAATTATCAAGTGAAATACAGGAAATATGGGCTTCTTAAAGTAGAGAAGAAATAGTAAACTAAATGCTATTACCTAGAAATTGCAGATTTATTATTGTGATTCAACCCTCCCCAGAGAGCCCCAGAAACTTGCTCATACAATAAACACTTTTCTGCCCTCTTATTCATTATTCTGACCCCTTTGGAATATTAAAATAGCAAAAGCATGTCTCTGTGAAAATTAAGAGTTTTTGCACATTTCTCAGCTGCACACATATAGCTGAGTTATGACTGCTGCCACAATTGATCACTGAATTTAGAGATCAGGATTGTTGGTAGCTTCCCCACAGTCTTTTTACTAACCTACTTAGCTTTGATCCTGCTTGCCAGCTATGGGGAAGCTCAATTATACCCACTCTTTCAACTAACAGATTATGAGAAAGGGGAGGATCCTTTAGTTTTTGACAATAGTAGAACCTAAAAGTAGCAAGAGAAACGAAGGTAAACATATCCTACTTGTGGGAGTTTTGTAAGCAGCCCTTGTTGAGTGTCAATATTTATAGATTGGAGACAACAGGTTTGATCTCTGATATTATATTAAGTCTGTGCAAATAAGATATGTGTGAAATATTGCAATGGGTAATGTGCTGCAGGTTGCATTAATTCCCACCTTGGAGAAAAATGGAACCTATTCACCTGTGCCTATGTAAATTAAACTATGCTGTTTTTAATAATTAGCCCAAGATGAGAAATAAACATGTATTAATTTCCAATGGCATAATAAAACAACTGATATTTATATGTAGGAAAGAGAATGTGCTTGGGGCCATTTAAAAACAAACAGCATCACACTGAGGGGGCTAATGGAATATAGAATAATATACAATCTCTCTTCCTTTATCCATTTGAGAGCTACCACTGGAGGCAACTTTTAACACAGATAGCTGAATCACTCTATCTGCATCTCTCTGTTAGATCTGCTATTAGTATTTGCCAGTCACTGATAACTGATTAAAAGTTTAATAGATATTCAGTGGGGAAACAGGAAGAGCAAATGAAGCTTCATAGGGAATCTGACCCACCAGTTTTAACAATCACTTTCTATTTCAGAAAGAAGAGCCTTATACAATTTTATTACAAATATTAGCACTGAAATAGGCAGAGAGCATCTAGACAAAAATCTCACATAAATCAAGAAGGAGAAGCAAAGAATGTATAGAATGAAAATTTCATTGACCTGATTTGTTAGAGATGTTGGCCGGGACCGGCGTAGCAGAGCCGTTCATGTTAGCCATTGCGCTGTTCTTGGAAGCACTTGGTTTTGGTCTAGTTTTCGTTGCTTCTAGTGCTTTGACCTTCTTGGCATGTTTACTTCCTTTGTAGTGGGCCTCAGCCTGGCTCTACAAAGGAGAACAAATCAGGCTCAACAGTCATACTTGATATCACTCACAGATGAGAAGGTGGAAAAAGAAAAGTTATACAACTTCCAATAAGAGGCACCACATTCTTTTGGCTAAGAAAAGTTAGTAGTGCTTCATTGTTAATATTGTTCCAGGATTTCACAAGACACTTTTCAAATTGAGATCTTATTGAAGAACATGTGTTTTCAGGGATTACAGCAAAAGGATCTACCTCCTTATTAGTTTTTGACTTACAACCCATTGCAGGAAGTTAAGTGAAATTAGATTTGGAAATTAGATATTTATATGACTATTAAGGGCCCAATTTTACCCACAATTAGAATACAATTCTATTTGAAACCACTATGAGTTTGCATAAGATTATAGCCTACTTATTTGTACCAGACTTTATAAAAGCACACTTGCTTGTTGATGATGATCTGTGTCTATTAGTAGTCCTGAATAGTACAGTTTTATTTTATTTAAAGATAGGTATTCTGTCCCATGTGCAAAATTACCCTTGTTTCTGATATTACCTTTTTTTTACTTTTTTGAAAATATGGCAGCATAAAGCCTCTTTTTCTATTATATAAACAATCCAGTAGATATTATTACATAACATTTGAATAAAATCTGTATTACATATGGACAGTCTAATTAAAGAGCCTTTATAATATTTGCTTGATAGAAAGTCTGCCTTACTAAACTCAGAGGAATTTCTTTTTGGATAAACAACTTTAGTATTACTAGTTCTTAATCTCTAATTGATTAAGCACTTTCCCTCCTTCTTTGTATGATACTAATAAAATTGAAAACCTTGTAATAGTTTTAAGAATCTTTATTGTGGTCCATATTTTGCTGATAGATTATTACGTATTTGCATGTACACATATAATTTTAACTTTATTTTCTGGGCAGTTTTACATAGAGAACATGATTGGCCCTGTAGAAATATAGTGTTTTCTTTTTTTTAAGAACGGACAACGTGCTTGGTGTTATTTGCTTCTTAATGTAACTGCTGAATTGGATGTTTTACTTGCACTGATTCTGAGGATAAGTTATTTACCTGTCGCAAAGATTGTTACTGAGCACAGATGTTGTATACAATATGTGCATCTTCCTTTTCATTCCATAGGTTTGATTTACACCCAGGTGGCCAGGTTGCCTTATTACATGTGGTCCCAGAGTGGCTGTTCTGTGGTACCTACTTGCACTCAGACTAATTCAGTCACCCTTTCTATAGCAACATAGTATTAACACCACCCTGAAGAGTTTGGAGTCTAGCAGAGGTGCTGAAAAATAGCTTGTATGCTTGGGTTAATGGTTGGCTTTCAATTTAACAGCAATCAAAAGGCTGTATTTCTAATACACATCGCCCATGGCATTATTCTTAGCAGAAGATTGCATGATACAACAAATATCCTTTGTATTGTATTTCTATATGTGTGCCACCAAAGGCTGGTCATACTTTAATGATAGGTCTGATATTTTTTTCTTTTTTCTTTCAATTGCCATACAGAGGAAGAATGATTGAAATGAAATTGCACTAGAATATTATATACAGTACAGTATTATATAATGCACTTGTAATTACAATTACTATAAAGTTATATACAACAATTTTCTGTTGTTCAAGAAGCAGTTGATATGTAGGAGCAATAGTAAACTTGCCTATCTCTGCAATAGCAAGCTAACTATTCGTTGACCGAGAATAGCTATAAAATCCTGAATTGCATAATAAAAATTACACTTAAGATGTTTCCAGACACTACTTTTATTATGCAATCATCCTGCATTGTTCATTAAATTACATAAGATACTCACTCAGACAACTCTGTCTTCCATTGGAATCAATTCCACATTTCTCTAACATGTTTTTCATGGTTTTATTTCTATTAAGGAGAAAACAGAGTTGCTGCACATCCTTTGAGTGGTAGCTATAGGAACCATTTGTCTAGAAGCTCTTCTAACTTGTCCCTCAGGCCCAGCTATTTTTTTTCTGTTCCTGCCATCACATTTCTGGGCACTGTTATTGCTTTTAGCTTTCTAAAGTAAAAAAGACTATGTGTTCTGTAAACATAGCATATGTAAACCGACTGTGTCAATAGATCTATCTGTAAAAGAAGACGTGGGGGGGGGGGGGTTTAGACTTTTCTAACACTATTTTCTCTCAAGAATTTTTCTCTCAGAAAGCAAAAAAGTCCCCGAGTGCATCTTTTAACAAAATATTTTTCTATTACTTCCTTTTCAAATGTCAAGGACAACTCATATGAAATAAGTGAGTTCTCCTGGTTCATTCATTACCTATAAGGAGAGAGGAGAGCAATATAGCATTATTAAAGGTGGTTTCAGAGCCACATCGGAAGCAATCTCAACTCTCCACTAATCAGTCAATAGTGGCCTTGGTCACTTTCCATTAAACCAGATCTGCTTGCACAAAACCCTGTCCTTGAAGCCGAGACCTCACCTCATAATGTAGGGTCAACTGCAACAGTGTCAACTGATTACTGTATGGATTTGAAGTCATGTCTGTTTATACCCATGGACTCTATTCTTTTGTTCATTACCCAGTGATTTCTTGTCTGCGGTTTCCCAAATGGAGAAGTCTAGCACCATTAATCAAAAGATGCTGAATGAATTATTCTATGTTTTACTTCTGGAGAAAAAAAAATGATTGAAGAAGTGGTAATGTCAGGGTTCCACACAACATCAGCAACACAATCAGAATTCCAAGGAAACAAGAGTCCATAGAATAAGATTTCATTGTAGACATTGTTCTGATACGGCCTGGAGAAATCTTGAATCTAAAATTCCCGGGCTTTCTCCACCCAAATAAAACTGAAAGTTCCACCTCACTAACTATCACATGATAATTTCTCACCAACCCTTTCAAAGAAAGTTCCAACATTTCATTCAGGACTTCCCATTGCAGGTGTTCACAGCCCAGAGAAACTTTCCCATGAGAAATATGCTAAAAGAATGTAGACTAGATAACAACCCCGAGTCGGTTCTATCAACCTCCACTCCTCCAACCCGGTGGCCTTGCAAAATTAAGAAAAAATGTGTCAAAGCTAAAAGGCCCCATATAATATGCAAAGAAATTGCTAATATGGTTCAGCAAAAAAACCCCAGTCCAAAATGTCCTTTTAGGCTTGACAGGTAGATTAAGACAGGAGGGCTACATAGGAAACTTCTGAACCTCTTGTAAAATTCTATGAGTAAATCAACGTAATTGTAGAACATATTCTCCATTTGGAATATTTTTTTATCCAGACTTGTTTTTTGCATCCACATTTGTTTTGAGGGATTCTTGATTTCAAACAACCTTATCTCCAGAGATGATGCAACTTCAGGAAATGTGGCTTTTTGAAAATTAAGTGTTGAGATTCTCTGAGTGCGGCTACGCATTAAGTTTAGAGATATGGATGGGTAGTGTAAACCACATCTCTTTCAGTGTTTTCACTGTAATTTCATTCACAGAATAGCCTGCTCTACTAAAAAGATCCAAGGGCAGAATAAGAAACAACAACATGATACGCAGAGGTGAACCTAAGACAAAGGGTTATTCTATGTGGAGTTCATATAGAAAGCCATTCTACTAATAGTTGTGATGAGGGCAGAGGTGAAATTCAGCAGGTTCTAGGAGGTTCGCTAGAAAATCGCTGTAGAAAATTTTCTAAGCAGTTTGGAGAACCGGTTGTTAGAAGAAATATCCTTTTGTTTTTTTCCACTTTACAGGGTTAATCCTGTAAGGAAGGCAGGGAAAAAAACATTCTGGTGTTGTTTCTAGACTAATCTTTATTGCTCTGCTTACAGAAACTGTCTATCCAGTCACATGACACCCCCCCAGTCATGCCCACAGAACCAGTCGTAAAAAAAAAATTGAATTCCACCACTGGATGATGGTAATATTAATATTAAGCTACTGCTGGCTTTGCTTCATTCATTCAATCCTCATTTATTGTAGATGGAATCTGTTCAAAGAACTCAAGCCCAAAAAGAATTAAAGCTAATTATAACCTCATTTACTTAAAGATGTAGTACAGTCCTATCCATGATTACTTATTACAAACAGTTCTATTAATTTTATTTTGGTTCTTTCTGAGATTAGTATGTTTATAAGTTGTTCTAGACATCCAACTGATAAGACAGTTCAGTGCTATTTTTTAAAAAGATAAGAAAATCTACATTATTTTGAAAATGGAAACTACCACCAGTCATATTTTCAAAGCATTAAAAACTCACTTTTTACTCATCATTATCTAAATTTTTAGAAAATGGAATATAGGGATTAATCAAAGTCCGACCATCATATGGATTCATAATTGTTGAAAATTGCATATTACTATCTACATATTATCTACTATATAAGAAGTACTGTTTCTTAGCCGTGGTGGTTATGATTCCTCATAGTGACTAGTAAGTTCAAATATTAGCTTCTCTTTTATCCCTCCCTCCCTTTTTGTAATCCTTCTGTACAGATGGTCATTGGCTTATGACCACAATTGGGACCAAATGTCTGCCACTAAGTTATGAGGTCATTAAGTGAGTGGCACCCAATTTTATTAAGCAAACCCAGCTTCCCATACTGACTTTGCTTGCCAGAAGCAGCTGGAAAGGCTGTAAATGGGTGATCATGTGATTCTGGGATGCTGCAACTTTAATTATATGCTCTATTTTTCTTTCCATTCCTCCAAGCAATCATATGTTTGTGGCCACTGAAAATTTACAATGATCATATATTGGGTATTCTATGAATGAACCTAGTTTCTTCATTTTGCATATTTTACTGCAAGGATATAAGCAACTGTGCATCTCTAAATTTTGAAAATGTAAAGGCATTTTTTTTACAAAAATTCTTTAAAATGATTTTCAATGGCACATAAGAAGCTTAACTACTATTATTCTGAGATCATATGATTTTTAGGTTTTTTTATGGGCTTCCTGAAATAAACTACTGTTTCTTTTACAGGTAGTCCTCATTTAGTGACTACAATTGGGTCTGGCAACCCAGTCTTTGAGCTAAGGAGTCATTAAGTGAAATTGCAACTGAGCATATAATCTTACCTCAGCTTTCTTTGCTTTATAGACCTATGACAATTGTAAATGCAAGGACTGGTCACAAAGTTATTTTTTCATCATCGTCATAACTGCAAATGGTTACTAACCAAGGTAGTTGGACTACCTATATGTATAGATTTGTTTATGAGTGATGGCTCAGCAATTAAAGACATTGAGCTTGTCAGCTGGAGAATTGACAGTGCAAGTTCAAGACCCCAGCTCCTTGCAATACGTGAGCTCTTGTAACTTGCCCCAGCTCCTACCCATCTCACAGTTTGAAAGCATGCAAGTGCAAGTAGATTAATAGGTACCACTTGGATTATAATTACAAAGTAAAAACTAATGCAAACTAAAAAGAAAAAAGAAAGAAATAGAAGGCATAGAAACGACAAAAAAACAAAAAAGATAAATAGAAATAGAAAAAATAGTAAGAATATTGTAAAAAGAAATATATAAAGAAGTGCCTTTACCATTCATCAAGACAAATATAAATACTTTTAATAACTTAGCACATTTTCTTATAATACAACACAAATATCTTCTTCTCATATTCCATCTACAGTATACAATAAATCCTGTCAAATAACCATTTGTTGTGCAGAAAACTGCTGCACAAAATTTTGATCACTTAAAAAAATTACAATGGCCCACATAAATAAAGATATGAAAAACAGACATAAGAGTTACCTTTTCTTGATTCTCACTTTGAGATGTTTCTTTGTACCCTAGTGCAACTTTTTTTTCATTAAACAACCATTTCCTTTCCTTCATCACACAATAAAACGACACACAGCAAATGTTTTACTTACTACTGATATAGAAATAGTGATATAGACTAGAGTTACTGTGCTTTTAGTAATACATTGCTCTGAATCTATTCCCACTATTCAACGATGGAACCTTAACAAATATTATTATGTATACAGCCTGGTGCTTGCCTTCCTCAGCTGTGACTAGGCTCAATAATGACATGCAAATTAGCCAATTCCCACCCACTACTCTTGAAATATGCACAACATAGAATATCTGCCCATTATCCCTTTGATTAATCTGCCCTTTCAGCTTCACTCCAAGGCTGAGAAAAAGAAACAACACACATTCGCAACTGAAAAAAAAACAAATGAAAGCATGAAATTATGTACAGAAAGTATTCTATTTTCATAGTTATATTTTAGATTTGCTCTTAATAAACAATAGCTATTTCTTTTCAAACTTGTTGATATGGAAAAAATGAAAACCTCTCAACTGTAAAATTTTATTTAAAGCTGAGGTTGATCTAAATGAAAAAATCATATTCAGAAAGCATTGCTGATTGGGTCATTGTTATAGATGATTTCTTGTTTTGGCTAACTATAAAATGTAATGTACACATATGAAACACAACAAGCTGCAACTATCAGGGACAGATTTGAAAAAGATTAATCAGTTTCATTTTCGGACTAAATAAGCAGGTCTTTAGTAGACGAATCTATCAGTTAATCTAAACTACTGGCTAGATCTGAACTGATTTGAAATAATTTTGTTGTTCTCTATAGGGAAGAAAGTTGGAAAGAGAGGGCAACATAGCAAGAAGAAGATTTGGCTTTAACCTATCGGCTGATATCATTATTGAGCAATGACTACATGTTGTTCACAATGATTCTATCTGACAGACTCAAAATAATCTTGCAAGAATTTATTCATGAGAATCAATGTAGGGTTTTTCTCCTTAAAGGACAATGTTACATTTTCGAATATTTGGAGCAACTTAATATAAAGCAAGTCACTTTGATCTTCTTAGATGCAGAGCAAGCCTTTGACAATTTGAACTGGCCTTTTTTTGTTCAAGGTTTTAGAGGATAAAATGAAATAATTTTGTCATCTATAAATATTGATATCTTGATCATTAAATGTATGTATAAATTTGATAAATAACAACTATTGCAGCAATTTAGCAATATTTTAATTAAAAGAAGAATTTCTTTTAAAAAGAAATTAGAAGAATTGTACTAGCAGAAGGGGTATTCTCCAAAAATAAGACTTAGGACCTATCAGCTCCAACCACCATGTCTAATAGTCAAGAGATGGCTGAAGATCCAACTGAATCAGTGAAGCATGATAGATTTCTTGCATCTACTCTATATGTGAAGAAAATAAAATGAGGACTTCTGGGGACAACATAATTATTAACTGAATACAGTATTTTCAGGACTATATTTTGAGGACAAATGTAAAAAATGTTAGGGAAGAAATTTTGCATGCAATTTGATAGTTGTGCACTTATGTTGTAGGATACAATCTGGGTTGGTTACTAGGACCAGAAATTTTGTCTTCCAGGCTTTCGGACTGGAGCCCACCTTCAGGGGACTTCTCTCTAGCAGAGTGTGTGCTGTTCTTATGTGGCATTTATATGGTGCCTATTGTATATGGCTTTTTATGTACTATTTTATGTATTATTTATATGTATTATTAGATGTATTTTATAGCATTTTATTTTACACTCTACATGGGGCTGCCCTTGAAAAGCATCTGGAAGGTGCAGTTGGTGCAAAATGCAGTGGCCTGCATGGTTTTGTGCAGACCCCGGTGTCCACATGTATTACCTTTCCTCCGGGAACTGCATTGGTTTCTGTTTTGCTTCCGAATGCAATTTCAAGGTGCTGGTTGTCACCTTTAAAGTCCTCATGGCTTGGGATCATATTATCTGAGAAACCGTCTCTTGCCAGTTACATCTCCCTGACCCATTAGAGTGGGGAGGCAGGGAATGCTGCGGGTCCCATCCCTGAGGGAGAAACATCTCATGGGACCCAGAAGAAGGGCCTTTTCTATAGTGGCTCCCTCTGTCTGGAACATCATTCCCCCAGAGATTAGAATGGCCCTCACTCTAATACTGTTCTGGAAGGCGCTGAAGACCTGGTTCTACCAGCCGGCCTGGGGAACCCAGAGTGGGATCGATCCCATTAAATGGCTCATGTGATTTGCTGTTGCCGGGGCGGGGGTAATTTTATTATATTAATTTATTTGTTTCTTTTATTAGTTTTACTGGTTTAAATGTACTGTAGTTTTATATTCTGTAAGCCGCCTTGAATCGTCATGGGTGAATAGGCGGCAATATAAATTCAATAAATAGATAGATAGATAGATAAATAGATAGATAGATAAATAATGTATTATTGGATATATCTTTGGATATATCAACATTATTTAAATGTTTAGAATTACAAACAATTTAATATAGCTGCTATTTATTTGTGCATTTGCTTTCTTTGAGTACAAGCACTGGATTCCCTTTCAGTGCATAATGTCAATTTTTTTTTGCTGCAGCTGTGAATCTACTTGTCTGAATCCCAAACCTGAAATGGATTTGAGGCTATTTGAACTCATTCAAAGGGCATCTCCTTTTTTTGCTAGTGCTTCCACATGTGCATGGACATGCACATAAAGACAGCAGGCGGAATCTTCAAAGCAGTTATGTGAAGTCCAGAGGTCATGACTACTTTAATATTTTGATAAGCACACTTCGCTTCTGCCAGCACACTTTGCAAAACATCCCTTCTGAATTATTTATGCAACACTATGTCACAATATATATTTTCCAGCACATCCTGCTTCAGTTATTAACAACTGAAATTGGTTTAAGGAAAAAATAGCAGATTGAGTTCTCTGATAGATTCAGTTATTAAATGGACTAGAAAATGGGCAAAGTGCAAAGACCTACAAGTATCCCTGCAATTTGCTTCTACCAAGACACTGATACGAAGAAAAAGCCCCAGGTTTAAAAAACAAACAAACCTGGTTGAAATGTACAGAAATTAAGAAAATTTGAAATTTGAATAGTGAACAAAAAAGCCCTTATTTAAACAGTGTTAACTACAGCCTGGAAAAATACTTGGTCTTTTCTAATGTTTCCTATTTTTCCTGCAGTTATGAGATATGCCCCATGTGGTCAAATTTCAAACAAAGTGGAGATTTTGCTAAATGGCTTCTTATGTGACTATCAAGTAACACTTACCTTCTGGAAAACAATCACCCCTATGATGCCTCAGATGAAAGGCAGTGGCTGCTTTAATTTAGTGCATTTTCAGTATAGCTCTTTTTACAACGCAAAACTAAATTTGGGAAGTCATCAAAGCAGACTGCAGTATGTGAGCATCAGCAGTAATTTAATTCTGTTCGTCTCTCTTAAGGGGCAGCTTGTGACGGTCATTCTACCTGTGTGGGTTTTTTGAGAGGGCGGGCATATTCTCCCATATTACAGAGAACTGAACCTTATCCAATCCTTCAAGGTTGATGCTTGCAACCTCATCCTTTCGTTTCCACAGATCAGTCAGGCCGGCGGTATTTTTCCCCCCCACTAACTGGTGGGCTTCTGACTGTGTCTCTCGGGGGGGGGGGGGCTAGGGCTTTGCCACAGGGTTTTTGATAGTTTTCCAAGTGGAAGATAAAAACTTTAATCAATTTGCAGACAAAATAGCTCACCGTTCTGGTTTCTCTACACTCCTTTGACCCTCATCATATTATTTCCACCCATTTTATTTGTATTCACATTAGACATGCAGCCTCAGAGCAGTAGGGAATAGAATGGGGGGGGGGGGGAAGATGCCATAAAGTTATTTTATTTTTGTAAAGAAGGAGACAAAGACATTTTTTTAATTAATTCACAGCCAGATACGTGGGATTTGTTCAGGAGTGTGTGACCTGCAGACGGTGCCCAAGAGATGCAATTTGTATATAGAAGGGAAAGGCTAATTGCTTGATTTCCTCAGGAATAAAGCATTAATTAATATTGTATGTAGACAGATATGCCCATAACTGAATCGGTACAAATGTTAACATAGATCAGAGAATGGAAAGAGAAGAGGAAAGAATTTTGAGTAATATGGACTCTCTTTTTTTGCTGAAGGCTCTCTGATGCCCACTTGGTTGAAGATACTAAAGTGCAGAAAGAACTATCAATTATCTCTGCCTGGAGGGTGTGGTGGGGAGGCCAATGCTGCCTCTTCTCTCCATCTTCTCTCCACCCAAGTTTTTTACCACCTCTTGCATTTATGGCCCCTTGTATGAACTAATTAATGTGAAACTGATTATTAGTGAAAATAAGGTGAACTCAGGAAGCTTAGCCAGATCAACGTTGCAATAGGTTAACTGTTTCAAATGGGAAACAAAAAACTTTTGTTAAAGGCTTTGTTAAATAGCTGGCTTTGAAGATAACTTTCAGTATATTATGCCCCTGCAGCCTGTAATCATGTAATATTTCTGTCATGTTGGAACTGAAGCGTTCATCATTTTGTCAGCTCTGCTTGTAAAGCAGAGAATTACCTTCACAGGATTCTTGAGATTTATGCTTTTAAGTACCTCCTATCTGCTTCAATACCTTCCAAACTTAAAGAATCAATATAAATAGACTTTTTGAGGGAGGGGGGCACATTTGACAAAAATCCAGCTATGCAACTGACAGACATTTGACATTATGGATTCTTTTCTGGGGTTTTAATACCAACTGACATTTAGTAGTAGTAATAGTAGTAGTAGTAGTGGCTGCTGTTTAAATCTGGCTATTAGAAATAGTTCAGGCAATGAATATCCATAAATTAACAATTTGTAACAATTGTTGGAATATTAAACTATTGTACCATAATTTTAAAGACTCCTCCTTATACATTATTTAGTACTGGGCCTCAACGTAGGTTTAGGTCAAGAATTTCAAAACTTTTTTAAGCTACAGAATATGTTAGGGTTTTTTTTAAGAGTCGTGGAACACCTGATCAAGATGCAAAGCAAATTGGAACTTCCTGTTTGGCTTCTTCGGCGGCAGGTCGGAATCCGTGTTCGTCCTCTGTTTCGATCTGTGCTCTCTTGCTGGAACTCCTTGATCCTCCCCGTAGAGGAGGTAAGAGGAGGTGAAGAGAGGAACT
>JAEANM010018091.1:0-12755 GCA_017656035.1 Myanophis thanlyinensis | reverse complement strand
GCTGCATAAGCATTTCACTGCATATTGTACCATGTATGATTGTGCATGTGACAAATAAAATTTGAATTTGAATTTGATCTGCACTTGGAAATCTACTTGGACTTCATTTAGCAGTGGGGTTACATGGGAATACAAGGGTGCACCCACTAATGCCCAACTTTTTTTTGAGTAGGAGCTAACAATCTAGAATAATATCCAGATTGCATACTAGCTTTGACTAAGGACATGTCTTTGGGGAACCCTAAACTCACAGCCACTTGTTCTTGTCAGTTTCAGCAAACATTGATTTTTTTACCTATCCCAGTCGATAGAACTTCTAGGTACTGGAGGCATTGTATGGATTGGAAAGCAATTCAGTGGCATTGTTTCAGTGGTCTATGCAAAGATATACAGCAGATTTTTGTCAATGTGCTGATGGTACCTAATGCTGATGGATGTTAAATTGAAATAAGGAGAATCAAGTCCTGAGCTGCTCCACAAAACAGTGGCTTAGAGCTGGACAAGTATCAAAAACACCAAGAAATCAGTTAAAGCCACTATTCCCATTCTTGGCCAGATAGAGGTAATCTACAAGTGTAATCAATACTATCTTGGTGCTATGTTTTCCAGGCTACAGAAAGTGTTACAGTGTAGTCCTAGAATGACTTTGAATAAATGATTGAGGTCTTGGTCTAAGTGTTTTCTAGGATCTGGATTCCTGACAGCATAATAAAATTTGGGAATCAGCCATGGAGCCTTACCGCAGACAGCAGATGTGTCTAATATCCATCACTTTATTTCAAACTTAGAAATACAGTTCTTAGGTTGAAACCTACTGGAATTTTTGCTTTCTTCTTTTAAAGCCTTTATTGATCCCTCCAGATGTACATATACAAGTTAGTTATAATTGCTCAATGTATGTAAATCTTGTCTTCCAGGTTCCAAGACAAAGATGTCTTGGGAGCGACAAAGATTATTAGGGGACTGGAACTTAAAATATATGAAGAATGATTGCAGGATTGACCTTTGTCTACTTTAATGGAAAAAAAGGAGTAGGGGTGATATGATAGCAAGTCTAACAATATCTAAGCACTTCTCCAAAGCCCTTGAAGGCAGGACAAGAAGCAATGGATGGAAACTAAGGTAATCAAGGAGAGATCCAACCCAGAAATAAAGGAGAATTTCCTAACAGTTAGAACAATTAACCAATGGAAAAGCTTGCCTTCAAAAATTGTGGGTGTTCCTTTACTACAGCTTTTAAAGAAGAGACTGGACAGCCATGGTATTAGGGTTTCCTGCTTGAGCAGAGTGTTTCACTAAAAGAACTCTAAAGTTTCTTTTCAATTTAGTTATCCTGTTATTCTATTAAGATTTAGCATTACTTTTAAAAATGTATTCCAGTAGTGAGTTCTAATTAATGTAACCCCTATCTGAAATATGGGCATCTGCAATAAATACTCCAGGGCAAGGATGAAGTGCAGTGGAATGTCCTCCGGGAGAGGGGGCGGTATATAAATCAAATAAATAAATAAATAAAAATGTGATTGTAATTCTGGTGCAGTTTTCTTCTCATGGCAGTATTAATGTGTGAGAAGCACTGAAAGACAGAAATATGTAGACCTTTCTTAAAAAAAACAAGTAAGTGGCTGACATTCTGCATATACTGTACTATAGTTTCTAGAAAGGATGAGAAGCTGGGAACTTGATGTTTACTTCTTTTGCCATCCAAATTCCTGTGAACCAAAGATTTGTCTTCCTTTTCTGTCACAAATTGCAGTCCACTCTAACAAAAAGTTATCTCACCATTTTGTCTGACCACTTTTCTGACCCAGGTGTCAAAAAAAAAAAAAGTCTGCAACATACTGCTTTTTGTCCTTTTTTACAAATGTTCTTCACATCATTTTCTGCTCCTTCCAGTGGCTATTAGTGTCCCAGACACATGTTTCAATAAATTATACTATTCCGGCACCATTGAAAATAACACTACCACACTGCATGTAAACAATATTGTAACAAAACTGGAAATTCAGGTCAGAAGATGGCAATACTTGGCTAACTGTAAAATAAGAAATTACAGCTCATACTTCTAGTGCACTGTTTCTCAACTTCTGTAACTTTATGAGGCTGGCTGGGGAATTCTGGGAGTTAAAATCCACATATTTAATATTGCAGAGATTGAAAAACACTGCATCTGAAAATAACCATTTTTGTGGTAGGACTATAAAGATTGAACAGAATCTCTCTACTCCACATTTGTTATAAAGAAACAACACACCTGGCAGAAGCTGGAACTGGATATGTTAATCAAGCTGCATTGTGTAGGCTACTTAACCATTAGCTCCTGGCAATCCAGAATTACAGAAGCATGTAGATCAGAATGAATAACAAATTCAAACTAATTTGTTCAATCATTTGATTGTTCAATCATTAAATAATTATGTTTTAAATTACATCTTCTCTATCTGTATGGGCTTGGTTCCTTCACATTTCTGTGATATTTTAATTAATAAGGCTCTTGGTGAAGGTTTATTATACTTCTACTTTTTTTTTGTTTCTTTTAACAACCCTGTAATCCCTTGCATCAAGGTGGATTCAGGATGACTTGATGAAACTCAAGCCAGATGCCCTTTCTGACACCTATGCTTCCACAACAGATTATCCTTCAAATAGGTTCTTCCTAGCTATGAATTATAGGAGCTGAAACTGCTTAATTTTTCATTAATAGTAGGAATTAATCCTAGCATAGAAGATGTATTCTGTTTGCAATTAAACTCTAAGAGTTATTGTTCAGACTTTATATTCAGAAGTAGTTTCATTCTGCCTAGTGGAAAGACAGATCTTGAAAGCACAACATAAAGTGTTGTGCTTTCAAGAACAGTCTTCCCACAAAGCAGAATAAAGCTACTTCTGCTGCAAACATTTAAATGTTTTAAGCTGGCCTGTGTAGGATGTGTATTCAGGACCACAGGATGGAGAGAGGGGCTTATTTGTTTGTTTTTATTAATGGGCTACTGGACTTCATTCCAACTCTGGGCAGTGTACATCATGAGACAAATTAAAATAGAATATTACAGAGACCCAGATTGGATATTACAGAGATCATACAAAACAAATATTCAGAAGAGAACCTCCTAAACCACCAAAGCAAACATCTTAGAAGATGCTTGCCAATTAATCTTTTTTTCTAGAGAAAAAAAAATCAGGTTTTAAGGACGCATTTAAATAGGATCAGGATGGACACCATAGGAATTTTTGAGAAGAAATCATTCCAGTATGTCCAGGTGTAGCAGAAAAGACTTGCTTCCGAGTCCCATCAGGTGACATTGTTAATCAAAGAGATCCAAAGAATGTTGATTCTTCCTGATTGTGTAGGACAGGCAGAAATTATGGAGGAGAGATAGTCTCCCAAGTAACCCAGCCATATGCTATGAAGGGCTTCATATATGATTGCACCCAGAAGGTGATTGGTAACCATTGTAGCTTATGAAGAAATAGCATTATAAGAGCATATTATGATATGCCCTTCACTACCCATGCTTCTGGATTCTGGAACAGATACAGGTTTCAAGTGGATATCAAGGATAAACACATAAAGAGTACATTATAATAGTCTATATATGAAGATAAAAAGAATGACTGGTTATCAGGTACAGGTAAAATTGGCATACTATATTAATTTGGGCAAAAGCATTTCGGGTCACAACTGCTACCTACTCTTTGAGCAAGAACTGTAAATCCAGAAAGATCCCCCAAATTGACAAATAGTCCCAGAGAGAGAAGTGCAAACTCATCCAGGTCTAAAGGTGGAACATTTTCAAATCCAGGTGGTTCAAATACTTATAACTGCTTTGTCTTGTCAGTGTTGAATTTGAGCCTGTTCTTCCCCACCTGGTCTTTCCAGATACTGAGATAATACCTGGATAGCATCTTCTAATCACTCAGGGCTGAGATGTACCACAGGAGATCATTCACAGAATACTGGTATCTGACCTCAAATTAATGGATGATATCACAGCAAGTCTCATGTAAATGTTAAATAGGAAAGGTGAGAAGGTCAAGTGCCCGTGTCAAGAGACTGTGGCTTGATCTCTGCCAACAGCAACTCCATCTGACCATTGAAAAGGGAGAAGCATCACAATATAATACCATCTACTATTAATCCCCATACGAAGGGATTGAATGATAGCATGATTGATGCCATCAAAAACCTCTAATTCTCAACAGTATTCTCAGCTACAAAAGGTCTTTTAAGACTGAAATTATATGTGGAAGTAATGGGCTGTGTTGTGTCTGCGTATGCGTGGGCAGAGTTTTCCCTCTGGTCCGCCCGTGTCACACTGGCTGCCGGCAGGGAGGCCCGATTGGCTGAAGACAAGGTATGTTCTGATTGGTTGCAGGCGGAGCCGCGGGAAAGTATAAAAAGAGCGGTCCGCCTGCAGCCGAATGTCTTTTGTGGAAGAGAATAAAAGGGAGCCCTCGCGGCTATCTATTATCTGCGTCTGTGCTTATTTCTAAAGCCCGCACTTTAACAGGCCAGCAAACTGTATTAGGTGTACTTTCTTACAACTTCTGAACCTCTGCCTTTTGTCCATTGCTATTGACCTTTGCATTTGCAAAGTGATCATTTGCATCATTTGTGAATTTACACTGTTAGCTTGGTACCCCCAGAGTGTGAGCACGAGAAAATTTAGAATAATGCCCCCACCTCCATCTCCCAGTAAAGGGAGGAACTAAGAAAGGAGAAATCAGTTCATGCTGTGGATTGGGAAGTAAGGGCAGGGCCCTTGAGACAAGCAGATGAAAGCAAATCCTTCTGCTGTGCCTTTAAAAGACTTCTCTTGACATCTCAGTTTCTGAGAAATTCTTGAGTCAGGAAGGCAAAGGGGAAAGGGGATGCCCTTCTTATCAAGAAAGTAAACAGAGCTTGCTTGATTAATGTCTAGCAAGCACTGCTAGGTTATGATGTCTGTTTTCCTTTTTTTTTTTTTAACTTTCTGCCAAAATAACTAACTGGCTTGCTTTGCTTGTTTGTTCTAAAACATGTGCACTCTGCTTTCAAGCTGGAAAGGTTTGCATTGATAAATATTTTCCTTAAAATCTCTTGCTTAATTGCTGCTACACCTCACATATATGTGAGAAAGGTGAAGCAAATATAAATTATTTTGATTTTTTATAGGACATAATATGCTAATGAAGGATCAGTCTATCCCTTCCAATCTAATTTAATTAATCTTGCAAGACAGTACTTAGCTCCAAATCATGTAATTATGTTGTTAAGTAGTTGCACAACTTATTCTTAAATCACATGGATTTCCATTAATGAATATGAGTGAGCATATGCAAAGTGTCTCCAGTTATCACTAATAATAGTTTATTTATAAAAATCTTTGGAAAATATAAAAAAGATTGGGAGGGGCAGAGGCTGGGCCCTTTTTATATATGCAGTACATATGTTTGGCTTATACTGCACAACAACCAATCTATTATCATTTATTCAACAATGATTAAAACATACGTTAACTTAGACACCCAGATTTACCCTGTGGTAAGATGGGTGATCAATAAATGTAATTAAATAAATAAATTGTAAAATAAACTTAGTTCTATTTTCAAACCCAGACATTTCCAGTGGCCAGTATGTACCATTATGTATTAGGGCTTATTTTCACCAGAATTACACTGATAGAAGTCCTACAAATAATGCAGCCTGAAGGTTCAACAGAAGTGTTAACTCTAAGCAAATCTGCATCAAAGTCTGTCTTTAGTAATATCCAACATCATGTTAAAATATGTTCTATTTAGATATGAATGATTGACTAAATGGTTATTAGATTTACATATTGTACTAGGCTATCATAAAACATGGTTACAAACCATAGTGATAGGATCCACATACAGATAATACTCAATTTATAATCACAATTGAACCCAAAATTTCTGTTGCTAAGTGAGTTTTGCCCCGTTTTTACAACTTTCATTGCCACAAACATTAAGTGAATCACTGCAGTTGTTATGTTAATAACACAGTTATTAAGTGAATCTGGCTTCCCCATTTGCTTGTCAGAAGCTCACAGCAGGTGATCACATGACCCCAGGACACTGCAACCATCATAAATATGGGTCAGTTGCCAAGTATTTCAGATTTGTTCATGTGATCATGGGGATGAAGCAACAGTCATAAGAGTGAAAAAAGGTGACTTTTTTTAGTGCCATTGCAACTTTGAACAATCACTAAATGAACTTCTGTAATTTGAACAATACAGCCAAAAGACGAACAGAGGTAGATGCAAGTATTTCGTATTGACTCATCAGTACCTACATTACAATAACACGGTTAAAATCAGCCTCAATATTAAGATCTAACGAGCATTAATTAAGTCTATAATGTTGGCAGCCAAGGGCAAGCCATTAATTAATGCTCTTGTTAGATTTTATATTGAGGCTGATTTTAACTGTGTTATTGTATACATTTCTTTCAGTTAATATTTCAGTTTATTTTATTATTATTATTGTTTAAAAAGTTTGAGATCCTCCTGCTCAAAAGTTGCTTGAAACCGCCAAGAAAGTTGATTCATCTACCTGATTAATTTCTTAATTCAAATAGAGTTGTTGCTCTTTCTAAAAAGCATTCAAATAATAATAATAGGATTGCCTTTTGAATTCTTCCATTGAAGCATTTTGCTCTGTTAGTTCTTCCAGAGAGCCATTTTCAGCATTATAGTTTTAATTGACCTATAAATTTGTCCTGGCTGTAAACCTGAATACTGTATATTCATAACCTACTTTAGGATTGAATAATTGTGCAGGTCTGCATACTGTATAGCACTATGGACATGTGTATTTTCTTTCCAATTTATTCTGTCATCTTGTAGTGTGCCTGCCTGTGAAGTGGCAGATAGTACTACACTAGAGAATTGTTCAAAATTATTGCAAGGGAAAATACGGGTGGAGACGAGAAAAGGAGATTTATTTATTATTATCGATAGCACCAAATATTTGTATCTAAGGCTTGGTTAATTTGAACATCATTAGGTGTGACACAGAGACAAAGTCTCAGTGTCTTATATTTATGAAATATTAGTTATTGACTGTTAGGATACCTAGGCATTTTACCCCCCTCCCAAAAAATAATTATGATCCTTCATCAAAATTGTTCCTGTAGTTTCAGTGGACTGCTCAATCCCTCCCACTTCTGGTATTTATGCACAGAAGTGGCATAATTAGCTGCTACCTGCAATGGTTCAGTCAAGAGATAGTTGCAGTTGAGATGTACTGTACATAGCGCAAATGTGATGGAATGAGGCGGGCCAGAAATTGAAAGGAAAATCAGAAAAGGGTTTGTGTTTTTTTTCCAGCATTGTGTGTTACAACTGGGGAAGAAAGACTGTTACATTGTGCCAAAAACTAGGGTCTCAGCAGATGGCAGCATTTAGCCAGCTTTGGGCCCCAAAACTAATCAAGAATGGGATTCATTTAAGAAATACTACTAAGATTATAGGTTAAACTAGGAAATTTTTTTAAAATTAATTTTTTAAACAAAAAAGATCTATAGGAAGGTAGTTGCAAACCATTTCTACATTGCCACCCCCCTCCAAAAAAACCCTATTGCACCATTCATTTGACTACTTGAATTGGCTGCTCTTGTCACTTCCCAGTTCTCCAATAGCTCTTTAGAAATATGGTAATCAGAATTGTGCACACATTTCACATGTTATATTTGAGACTATATATACATCTACAGATTATATACATTAATCTACACATTACATACACAGACCTTGATTGATACACTTGCTTGATCATCTTTTCCAGGATCTTCACAGGTACTGATTTCAGGCTGGTTAGTCTATAGCAGGGGTGTCAAACTCAAGGCCCAGAGCCCAGATCTGACCAGTGGGGCCACCCTGGAAACAGCAAAGGACCGACCCACTGTGCTTCTGTTAGCAAAAACAGGCTCCTGAGCTCTGTTTTTGGATATCACAGCCTCCTGCAACCCTCTGCCAGCAAAAAAGGGAGCTCACGGCGGCCCTCCTGAGCAGGAGGCTGTGGCAGCCAAAAACAGAGCTCGGGAGCCCATTTTCATTACTCAAGCCACCACAGACATCCCTGACCCGAATGACATTGAGCTGGCCATGCCCACCCCAGCTACGCCCACCCCCGAGTCCCCCCAAGGTCAAACACAACTCTGATGCGGCCCTCAAATCGAGTTTGACACCTCTGGTTTATAGTTTCTATGATGTTCCCCCCCCCCTTTTTTTTTTGAAGATGGGAACCACATCAGCTCTTTTCCAGTTCTCAGGTAGTTATTGGGTACACAAGGATCTTTGAAAAATATGGTTCATTGGTTCACAGATCAGGTCTGCCAGTTCCTTTAGAACTCTGGGATGTAATCCATCAGGTCCTGGTGATTTGAACTCTTCTAAAGCAGATAGGCATTCCCTTACAGTTTTCTTTCTTATTTTAATTTGTATTCCTACTCTGTCTTTTATGACAACTTTTTTTGTCCTTTTATTTTATTTTATTTTATTTTTAGATGATTGTTGGAGAGCCGAGACAATTTACCTTTAGCTCTCCCTTTATGTTTCTTTCTGTATTTGTGGCCATGGAGGATTTGTGCCTTAGTAGAATTCATTGCTCATGACTTGCTGCAAATCCTGAAAGATACTGCTGATTTGCCAGCTTCATGGCTTCCTTTCAGTAACCCTGGCAAAACAAGCACAGATGAAATTGACTCTTTTGTGTGAAGGGAATGGAGGGAAGGAAAGTTTTTGTAGCTTCGGGACCTGCAATAGTTACAACAGGGCAGCAATTGATTGACACATTCTTCCTTCTCATTAGTCTTCTTAAATTACTGGAAGTAAAGAGAGTATGGCTCCTCAATCTGTTTTTGAGAGAGTACAGAATAGAAATGACCAGAAGCAGCTCCTTAAAATACTCTTTCACCCTTGTATTTTTTTTCTCAAGCTCTTTTCTTTACCCCTGTAAAGTGTTTCCAATTAATTTGGAGTGATTAATTTTAATAAGATTTAGAATATTGTATCCAGTTTTGGTCACCATGTTATAAAAAGATGTTTTGGCTCTGGAAAGAGTGCAGAAAAGAGTAACAAAGTTGATTGGGGGGCTGGAGGCTAAAACATATGAAGAACGGTTGCAGAAATTGAATATGTCTAGTCCAGGGGTGGGCAAACTTGGCCATTTTGTGACTTGTGGACTTCAACTCCCAGAATCCCTCATTTAAAGCTGGCTGAGGGATTCTGGGAGTTGAAGTCCACAAGTCACAAAATGGCCAAGTTTGCCCACCCCTGGTCTAGTCTAATGAAAACAAGGACTAAAGGTGACATGACAGCAGCATTCTGATATTTGAGGGGCTGCCATAATGAAGAGGGTCAACCTATTTTCTAAAGCAGCAGAAAGTAAGACAAGAAATAATGAATGGAAACTAATATAAAGAAGAGAAGCAGCCTAGATTAAGAAGAAATTTCCTAACAGTGAGAACAATTAGGAGAGGAATGGCTTGCCTTCAGAAATTATGAATCTCCAACACTGGATGTTTTTAAGAAGAGATTGTACAATCACTTGTTTGGAATGGTATAGGATCATGTTGGTGAACCTATGCCATGCATGCTAGAAGTGGCACATGGAGCCATTTCTCCGGGCACGCCAGCCGTTGCCCCAACTTACTTACTGTGCATGCGCATGCACAACTCCCTTCACTCCTCCCACACAACTGCATGCATGCACAACTCCCTGTGCAACTGCATGCACATTATTCCTGCACTATATCATGCAATCATGTGTACATGACTGCAGTGTGTGTATGTGCACTATAGTGCACTATAGGCACATGTGTGAACTGCACATGTGCGAAAAACTAAAAAACTCTCAGTGCACATGCAAAACAACAGAGTAATACAAATCATAATAATGATACCAATAAGAGAAGGTGGTAGAAAAGATGAAAAGGTTAATACTAATACAGCCATACTGTAAGAGTAAATATAGTTAGACTTAAGACAGTACTGTGGGAATTAGGTCTTCAGCAGAGTGATGGCACTAGGGAAAAATTGTCTCTGTTTCTGGTTGTTTTGGCAGGCAATGCCCTACAGGAGCATCCCAAGGGGAGAAGTTGAAACAGTTTATGTCCAGGATTTAGTGGACAAAAGAAGATTCAGTGAAGAAAACTGATTGTTCAGATTCATCTTATTTGGTTATCATTAGCAGTTCTACAATTCTGATTAAACTAAGCAGAAGAAAATTGAGGTAATATCATGTAATACCTATTGGATAATATCCCACCCTTTAGATAACTGACAAGGACATAAATAATTGTTTTCAAATTTCTTGTTATGTAAGTACAAGCTGGTGGACATCATCTTAAAGGATTTTATTTATATTTTACAATTTCTGAATCAACATTACCTATCAGTTTAAGACCCTGTTTATATTATTGTGGTGACTGCTGCTATGGCACATTTTCTAAGGGTTTTCCTGATTTGGTAGATGACTATGATCCCATTCTAGTAGAAAGGCCATACTAGACTGCTGTCATTCAAGCAAAAATTAGCCTAACTGTGGCTGCAGTGTTCTTTCATTTCATTCATAGACCAGCCAGAAAAATATACTCTGTATATTTAAATTATCTATAAAATATGATTTTAAGTTGACCTGCAATCATTTCTCCTGATCCTTTAAAGTGTTTGAATATGGGAAAAAATTGTGGAACATTTATTATATGCTTAGTTATGTACAGAGTTACGGGGTGTGAATTCCCTTCAGGGCAAAAGGCTTATATCTTCATAAAACCTGCAAGAATCAAGATATTTCAAAAATTTTCCATATAAATCATGGGAAAAAATTGTCTTGTCATCAACAGATGTACTATTTTAAATATGCCTAAGCCAATTCTTTATCTGATAAGGAGAGGGATAGCTGTTGCCTTTCAGAACATACACTTTAGAGCATACACTCTAAAAATTACAAACAGATGCATGTAAAGAATTCTTAAACAACCCTCTGAAGAAAGTTTTAGAAATATTACAATGTTTATCAGAGATTTCACTCAGAGTGAAATTAAAGTAGCTGAATTGAAGACACTCCACTGCACCTTGAAAAGTAAACTATGGAGACTATTTTACAGTAGAATAACCCACCAGTTCATGGACATTTTAACCAGTATCTTGAATACTGCACTTACCACCATAAAATCTGGGCTGCTTCTGATATTTTAAACCTAGCTAATGAATGGGATATGAGGCATCACATCAGAGTATCCAAACTGAAAAGGTACCGGTAATTAGGAAAAAGCTATTAGTAAACCTAGACAGATGAAATATACATTATCAAATAAATAGGGACATGGAGTAAAAGTACCTTATCCCAAGAGTGGAATCCGACTGGTTTTGCTACTGGTTTGGCGCGCATGCATGAGTGCCAAACATGCTGCTCTTTAAACTTCTTTTAGAGGCACCAGAGGCAGCAGGGATCATCAGGAAGGCTCCGTAGATGCACCAAACAGCTGATTAAGGTAGGTAAGAAGAAAAAACAAACAAACCCTAAAGCTCATATAAGGAAGGATAAAGGCAGGGGCAGGGGGCGGGCCAATTTCAAGTCACTACTACCTGTTCGGGCGATGTGGTGCGATCCGGCTGAATTTCACCACTGCCTTATGCAGACAAGTTATAAAGGATTCTTTTTAGCCAAGATCTGTAGTAGCCAACAGCATTTACACAGATGCAATGTTGCTTATAAAAAGAAGGTAGGACAAACACAGACAATTTTTAGTCAATTAGGTTGACTGGCCCAAAATGTTCCACAGTTGAGTCGAGACTGAGGTTACAGCAGCTTTGACATAGCAGGTTTTACATCCAGTAGTGATTTCCCCAACAACAAAAATTCAAATTTTACTATTCCGTTAGCAGCCCCTGGATCATGGGAAATAGAAGGAAGTAGCAGGGATAGGATACCACACAGGAACCTCACATTACACTCAAGTGCATATTTTGAAATTGCTATTGAAATGGAAATTTTCTTTGAGAAGCAGGTATAAGCACAGCTGGAATAGATGAACAATTTTATATTAGACGCCAAGAATGGCCCTAAAATAACATCTCAGAATTAGCTGTTGGTCCAAAACATAATTTTAAAAGAAATTATATAGTTGCCATTCTAGCTAGTGAACAACTTTTCTAATACAGGTAATCCTCGACTTACAACAGTTCATTTTGTGACAATTCAGTTATAACAGCACAGCATTGAAAAAAGTGACTTTTACCGTCACACTTAATGACTGTTGCAGCATCCTCATAGTCACATGATCAAAATTCAGATACCTGGCAACTGACTGATATTTATGATGATTGCAGTATCCCAAGGTCATGTGATCACTGTTTGCAACTTTCTGGCAAGCAATGTCAATAGGGAAGCCAGATTCACTTAACAACCATGTTATTAACTTAATAACTGCAGTGATTCGTGTAACAGTTGGGACAAAATTCGTTTAACAAACATCTTGCTTAGCAACAGAAATTTTCGGCTCAGTTGTGGTTGTAAATCAAGGAGTATCTGTATTTACACTAGACCTGCATTAGGTCTGTTCTTATAGCTACTGTTCCTATTTGCAGAAGATGCTACTGAAGGCTTCAGCATGTTATAGGTAGTCTTCGACTTACAACTATCATTGGGCCCAGAATTTCTGCCATATGTTCTGTCCCCGATTGACCAGACCCGGCAAGAAAGACACGGAGGCGATGGTCTGGTTATCTGCTTTATTTCCGGCA
>JAEANM010018090.1:0-12755 GCA_017656035.1 Myanophis thanlyinensis | reverse complement strand
ACTACAAGATCCATGATTGCATCTAATTCCCACCTTCCCAACTACCCCTAATCCTCCCTTCCTACCTTAACTTACCCGCGGTTGCATAAGCATTTCACTGCATATTGTACCATGTATGACTGTGTATGTGACCAATAAATTTGAAATTGAAATTGAAATTGAGATTGGAATTGGTTGGCATCATGTTGTCCTGGTTCATGTCCTTTCTCTGGGGTTGCTCCAGTTGATGATGATTAGTGAGTAGAGGTCCCACCCTCTGATGTGAGGCCCAGTGCTTTCTTCTTTTCTTTTAATATCTATATAGGTCTAGTAAGCTCATACATTACTGTGGGATGAAGTATAATTAGTATATGTATGATGCTTAATTATATTTCTCTCCCCTGGCAAATTAAATGATGCTATGAATGTTTAATCCTAATATTTGGAGTACACAATCTGGAGATCCTTCATGATTCACAGCTCCTGTTCAAAGATCAGTGGCAGTCATGGCTAGAAAGGACTTTGCAGAGTTTTGTGCCAGTTGTGCCCATTGCTAAATCAGAGACTTCTCATAACCACTCATGCCCTAATCACCTCTAAATTGAACTATTATGATGTGCTCTACATGGGCTTGTCTTTGAAGAATATCCAGTAATTTCAGCTACTACAGAATGCAACACTACCAATATTTCCAAGTACATCTATAACAGCACAGGTTATACTTCTGTTCTGCAAGCTGCACTGGTTACCAGTTTGGTAACCAGTTACTGCATCTCCCTAATTATATCTGCATAATCCCATTAACTCTGGCACATTTGGCATGCTGTTGGTCCCATTGGTTAGGGATTACACTTGTCAAGTTCCAGGCAATAGGTCTTCTCTGCCATGATGGCTGCCTCATAGAAAGCTCTTTTCCCAAAAGTGATGTTATCTCCACCCTCTGTTAATATTCATAGTCCTTCAAAACCAGGGTCTATAAGGCCTGAGTGCCCCAGGGGACCAGTGACATTCTAAGATAACTGTATCATTCTAGGTAATATTTGTTTTCTGTTGGCCTGGAGGTTTGTATATATTAATAAGAACTGGTTTTATTGGTAATGATTGTTTTTATATATTTATGACTTTACCTGCTTATTGTATGCTGCCCACAGTCCCTGCTTATGAGATGGATGGCTATATAAACTTGATAAATCAATAAATCAATATTTGTGTACAAAATAGGAGTTAGTTACAGTTTGGTTTCTCTGATTTGTTTTTAGATTATGGGTGTACATGAGTGATTATGGTGAAAAGCACATGATGCATTCGATGTTACTAAAAATCTACCAGAAATATATAATATGCTAAAACAATTTAAAAATGTTTCATATACTGTATACCCATATATATGTTCTGAAAGACAACAAGGGCATTTTCTAAAAATGTAGACTACAAGAAAAATGAATTAGTTTGATTATGGTCTTAGTAGTGCTAGAAATTTAAATTTAATGGACTGATGGTTCAGGGTTGATTGATTATAAAAATGAATGTATGGGTTATTCTGATGACTACCCTAAACTCGCTCAAGCATGCATTTGTATTTTAATTCAAAATCACTTTGTATTAATGAATTGTGCATTAAGAAAGCTGATAAATGAAATCCCATAAAGAGAATAGATATGTAAATTTAGATTTGAAGTATTTATATTATCTTTCCAAATATATTGCTGAGTTTTCAGAAAATGCATGCTAAGCAAAAAATTATCTCAGGATAGAGATACATTATATTTTACTTCAATATAAGTGTATACATTTGGTCTATAGTACAGATCACATAATTTCTATTATCATTTTTTCAATTTAGTGCTCATTTGAGGGTTAAAGAACCAGTGTGGAATGAAGTGATGGATAGATAGACATGAATAGCTAGGCATAGAAATGGATAATGCTTGCTTTTTAAAAAATCAAATTTACCTACAGCTTTAATTCAAATGAATTCTAAATCTTTTATAAATAGCAATGTGAAAATAAAATAATGATAACAAATAACAAAATTAGAATATGGGTGCTGATGATCATCAAAAAACAGCCAGATTTTTATCTGTTTTTGGAAAGCCTTACAACTGGTGGTTATCCAAAACTCAGGGGGTTGGTTGTCCTATATGTGGGATGCTCTTTCTCACCAGGCTTCCTGGTAAAAAGAGAACCCTAAAAGTTGCTTTCTGTGTTGGGAGAGCATAACTGATTTGGGGAAGGCAATCTTAGCTATCCAGGGCCCTAGTCATTCAAAGCTTTAAATTGTTTTCAAACTTGGCAACTTTAAAATGTGTGACCATGCTGGCTGGGGAATTCTGGGAGTTGAACATATTAAAATTTATAAGTTTGAAAATCACAGCTTTAAAGGCAGCAACCAGCATCTCTGCCTTTAGTATTGTATATAAGTCAGACTGATGTTTTGCTCCACTTATGCAGAGATGTTTGCAGACCTTTATGTGAAAATATAGTGAAATCTGTTATATTGTGGGTAGAAAAGAGGACTCAGATCAACAATGAACTGGTATGCTCTTTATTTCAAGCTCTGATCAACTAACAACATGCTTCAGACAGGCAGTTCCCTTTTATAGGAAATTGTCAGCCTGCAGCCAACAAATTAAAAGGTTTTCCCATGCTGGGAAAGCATTAGGTAATGGAAGAGTTCTGTGCATGTGTGAACACAGCACCTCTCCCCGCCTATCTGGTACCAAAAGTCCATGTGATTAATTTGGCATGCATAGTCTTTCAAATAGGCTGGCAGCTGATGCTCCCTCTCCAATCTGTGCCTGCCTGGTTTTATTCTTGTTGCGTTTTCGTCTGGAGCGGTCACCTCTGAATTACTCTCTAGTCTTCGTTCTTGCTGCAGCTGCTGGCCTCTGCAGCAGGTGCAGCCTCCGGTCCTCGGATGATGGCCCCAGGTAGGACGACTGATGCTTCCTTTTCCTCATAGGCGTCATTCTCTGGAACCTCCGTTGATTCTTTTCCGGAGTTTGCTGTTTGCTATTTTTGCTTTCTGCCCGGCTTCCCCTCTTCCCTTGGTTCCTGTTGTCAGGTTCAAGTCTGTTCCGAAGATGGTCAATGTGCCTCTGCCACTCGCTGCCATCATGGTGAGGACATATGACCAGAGGCCCGTTATTTTTGTTTTGGCCTGGTAGCCATTGAGGGTCGCTGGCATAGTTCCTGGTAAAGACTGCTTCACCCACTTGGAATGTTCTGTGGCTCACCTCTGTCTTGGGGTGGTTGTCCAGCTGGTCTGGGTGTAATCTGTCAAGCCTGATTCTAAGCCTCTGCCCATTAAAATTTCTGCTGGGCTTTGGTCGATGGAAGTTGCTGGGATGGTGTGATGGGTTAGGAGGAATCGATTTCTCCTGCAGTTCTCCCAGTCCCATTTTCCTGAGGGTCTCTCTCATTGTTTATATGGTCCATTCTGCCATACCACTCCCAGCAGGGTGAAACAGCACTGAGAGGGCATGCCGGATTCCCTGCATCGCCAGGTACTCTCTGAACCGGGCTTCTGTAAATTGTGGTCCATTGTCGGAGATGATGACATCCGGCAGCCCATGTGTGGCAAACACTCTGTTTAAACTGGCTGTGACTGCCTTGGTCATGGTGGTTGTTATCTTCTGGACCTCTATCTACTTGGAATAGGCATCCATGATGACAAGCAACATGTGGCCCTGCAGTGGTCTGGTGAAGTCGATGTGAAGCCTGGACCATGGTTTTTTGGGGTTGTCCCATTGTGTGGGGTGGGCTGCTGGTGGGGTTGGTCATGAGGCTTGACATGGTTGGCTGAGCTTGACTCACCTCTCGATGCTGTTGTTGATCTTTGGCCACCACATGTAGCTTCTTACCAGTGCCTTAATCTCAATGATGCCTGGGTGCCCTTCGTGTAGTGTCTTTTGTATTTGTTGTTGTAGGCTCCATGGTATGATAACTCTGTTCCCGCAGAGTAGGCAGCCCCATTGTGTTGAGATCTTGTGCTGCCTGTTGGTGCATTTTTTAAATTTGGCACCCATTGGTTTTGTCTGGGCAGCCCTGGCAGACCCATCTGTGGATTGCTGATAGCGTCTTGTTGGCTCTGGTTTCCTTAGCAGTGTCTCCCACTGTCAGTGGGCTTTCCAGAAGGCGCTCGATCATTAGGACTCATAAAGCTGCAGCGGGGTCTTTGACTCGTGTCTTCAATGGACATCTGCTAAGTGCGTCTGCATGTGTTATTGCTGACTCAGGTTTATAGAGCAATTCATAGCTGAAGGAGGCTAGGAATTCTGTCCATCTCATCATGTATGGAGATAGGACTTGTGGAGTTTGCCGGTTGATTCCTAGCATTGGCTTGTGGTGTGTTATTAATTGGAACTTTCTGCTGTGAAAGTATTCATGAAATATTTTGATTCCAGCTATGACTGTCAGCACTTCGTTGTCCAGCTGGCTGTAGTTCCTTTCTGCAGCTGACATGGTCTGGGAGAAGAATGTGATCGGAGCTTCCCTGCCATTGGGGAATTTGTGGCTGAGGACCGTCCCCACTCCAAAGGGTGACGCATCGCAAGGGTTAGTGAGAGTTGCTCATTATATTGTATGAGTAGGCTCTTTGAGGATATCCGTCTTTTTACTCCCTCAAATGTGGCATCTTCTTTCTTCCCCAGTTACATGTTGTTCTTTTGTCCAACAGCCAGTGTAGGGCTTTGGCTATGGTCGCCTTGTGATTAAGGAAGATACTATAAAAGTTCAGTAATCCTAGGAAGTTGTCCCTGTCAGCCTTCAGCCAATCAAATTAAAGGGTTTTCCCACACTGGGAAAGCATTAGGTAATGGAAGAGTTCTGCACATATGCGAACACAGCGAAATCCATGAGACCCAAAGTAAAAGAAAGACCAATATAGATAGCAACTTCTCCCCAAGCTTTAAAAGCATGAAATAAAACTGAATAATCATATCCAAACCATGAAACAATATTTGCACTTTATTCTATCTGTTCTTCATTCACTAACAAAAAGTAAGTTGGATTACAAATCTTTGGGAAAGAGAAGGGAGACGTCCAGTGCTTTTCCAGTATGAAGATATATGTGAGAAGAAGGAAACAACTCCTACAGTTTATGAAATGAATTAATCTGAAACACTCATATGCAATTTGGGATAAAATTTCTTCTTCACATGCAGTTGTAGATGAAATTACCACCTTGGAAGAAAAGTATCTCTCCAAAAAGACACACATTCTTTTTTTAATTAATATTTTTATTAATTTTAAAAAGTATTTACATAATGACAAACACTTTAACCACACCGTGACATTTGTACCTTATAACTATTTACAGTCCTTATCTTACATTCATATATTTTTATCTATCCATCTGTATACGTTATTCCAGACCATGTAACATTCTTTCTCTTCCGTTCCTTTCATTTTAGCGTTAATCTGTTCATCTCAGCACACTCAAAAATTTTACTTATGACCATCTCCATAGGTGGTCTATCCTCTTTTTTCCAATTTTGTGCATATACAATTCTTGCAACTATTACAATATGTATAATTATATATTGAAGGTGTTTTTGAATTTTAGGGTCTATCATGCCTAATAAATATGTTTCTGGATTCAGTTCAATTGTTCTCCCGTAATTTCATATATCCAATTTTTAATCTGTTCCTAGTAACTAATGGTTTTCTGACATTGCTACCACATTTGATAATATGTTCATTCTTTATTTTTACACTTCCAACATTCTGGCTTCATATTGGGATACATTTTAGCCAGTCTCGCTGGTGGCAGATGACCATCAATAAAGCATTTTAAAGATTTTCTTTGTATCAACTGACAATATCAGTTTGCAATTCCTGCTCCATAGTCTTTTCCATTCTTTGAGTTGTATAATTTGTATTCTAATGCAGTAACCTGAAAGAGATCATCATCAAACAGTCCTTCAATATGAGCACCATTTTAACAAAATAACATTCATAGCACAAGTACTTTCCATTTTCTAATTTTAATTTCAGTCAACTTTTCTCAAATTCAGCCCTAATAAGTTTCAATGCTAGGTATGACTGGACAAGTTAGTACATATATACTGTATAAGTTGACTTTGGGAAGTACTGCCAAGAGCCATTTGTTATGAAGGAGCAGAGTTGGACTCCACACATCAGTGAAATCTTGAAAACTATGTAAAACAAAGATTATGGAAAATATTGAGTTCACTTGTGAAGAGTCAAAAGCTGGTTTGGTATACGGATGAGCCACTGGAGCTAGTATTTTACATATATCAGGAAACAACAAAATCCGCTACAGTATAACCTATACCAGATATGAACAGTTTAGCTATAAAACTAATGTTCTTCCAGTGCAGTTTCTTTCACTTTAAAAAAAAGCTGGAGCTGGCAAGACTGCCATGTGGCAACCCAGGGACCAGTTGGGATTCAGTCAGTTCTCTAAGATTCAGAGGCAAAAGGCTCAAGCCAGGATGAAATGCCAGAGGATTTTATTGAATAAATATTGAGTTAACAGACACAAGGACATATACTTATATATCACTTCATAGTGCTTTACAACCCTCTCTAAATGGTTTACAAAGTCAGCAAAAGCAGGATCAAACTCCTGGCAGTGGGCAGAGTTAGCCTGCAATACTGCATTCTAACTGTGCCACCACAGTTCCTAAAGTTATGTAGTAGTAACTTTAATATGTTCTCTATTACCAGGAACTCCAAGTATAGCAGCAGCAGTAATGATGGTGGTGACTCTGAAACCAATAGTTGCATAATATTCTTCCAGGTCTTTGAGTCTATGTTGACTTGAAACTGACAGGGATTTCTGTCAGGTTTTTATACTTTTCTTGTAAACAATAACGCTTAAAAATAGCTTGGTAACACATCTTAGAACTTTAGCTAGAAGAATCTCTGCCAATAATATTTTTAGGGAAGGTAGAATCTCTAGGTGAGCATCTATGGATGGTACGATGACATATTTGGTCATTACTTTGGGAGATAACTCACCCCCCACTTTGAGAAATCATTTGTTTTCAATCTCCCATCACTCTCCCAATAAAACTGAAAGTTACTGTACAATATCCAGTGTTTTTTCAAAATGGATACATTTTATTTAATCATCATACAAATGTTTTTTCATTTTACAACTGAGGATACTTTCAGATGTACTCCTTAATATCGAAGAAGTTACCAATTAGTCAATACTTTTAACTAAAGGAACAAGGATAAAATTTTTCACAAATTATAAGCATATTTGGAAAATGATTGCACAGACAGAATTGATGTTTATTTAATATTAAGCTTTATAATTATGGAATATAAAGGAAACTAATGCATCTGAAAATGATTGAACTGACACAAATAATGCATACCTTTATATCTTCTTTTTTAGGATGTTTGCCTTCCGAGAACAAATATAATTTCTATTCAGATTTTATTAGCGAATAAGAGACAAAACAAGTTATATCCAAATAATCAGACTTCTTACTAATAAGGCTTACCTAATACACACACACACACACAAACAAAACTAAATAAGGGCTGGTGATTCAAATGTCCACTGATTCAAATTCAAATTTTTTATTATTCATCACATACACAGTCATACATGGTACGAAATGCAGTTAAATGTGTATGCAACTGCTTGCAACTGTAGGTAGTAGAGCAAGAGGTACTAGTATAGATAGGGTAGGAGAATAAGTTAGGGGGTGATAGAGAGAGAGAGAGATTATGGGAATACTGTTAGAATACTGTTTAGTCCTGGGCTGTTATGGTTTATGGTTTAGGATCCATATTGCTTGTGGGAAGAAGCTTCTCTTTAGGTTCTCTATGTTGGCTTTCAGGGAGTGGAGGCATCTTCCTGACCACATCGTGGCAGATAGTCTATTGTTGGGCTGGCTGGGGTTGGTAATTATCTTCCTGGCTGTGGTTCAGCATTGTTTGTCATATATGGAATGCAGTTCAGGGAGCTTGGTGCGGATGATGCACTCTGCTATGCGCACCACCCTCTATAGGGCTTGCCTGTCCTGTATGGTGCTGTTTCTGAACCAGGTAGTGATGTTGCCCATCACAATGTTTCCTACTGTGTAGGCATAGAAGTTCCTGAGCACTTTGGGGGGCAGTCTGAAGTCTCTCAGTCATCTATAATGGTATAGATGCTACTGGGTCTTTCTCACCACAATGTCGATGTGTCAGGTTCATGTCAGGGTTCTGCACGATGTGGACTTGCAGGTATTTGAAGCAGTCCACTCTCTCCACTGGGCTCTTGTTGATGACAGGGGTCTGGTATATTCTTTTCTGCTTTGTACTATAGTCCACTATCAGCTCCTTTGTCTGGCTGACATTGAGGAGGAGGTTGTTTTCCTGACACCAGTTCTCCAGATTCCTAATCTCATCTAGGTAGGCTGTCTTGTTGTTGGAGAGCAGGCCCACCACGATGGTGTTATCAGAAAATTTGATGATGGTGATGGAATCTGTACTTTATTGATACCATATGGAGTATATAAGAACAATGTACATAAGAATCTCATTGAGGAAGGTATAATCTGATTTTCATTCTTAATTTGATAATTTTGTTGTGGTACCCAATGGTTTTCCACAAAAATACATAACATACAGAATCAGGTTTGGAATATGATATGCTATGTTCTATGATGAAAGTTTTAAGCCTGCTTTGCAACAGGAGACAACACCGGCATCCAATAAGCAAACATATATTAGCATTAAGCTCTATTGTTGCTCCAGAACTAATACAAGAATAATAAATCAATTAAGGACAATGAAGAATTAAAGAAAGAGACAATCACTCATCATTTAAATAAAATATTTCATACACTGTGGTTACAAATACTATTAAAATCTGTATATAAACGCTAAAATGAGATACAGACTCAGCAATTGCATAACTACATTCCATAACATTATTTGTTGATGGAGATACATTTATCTTCTCTGTATATTTTTATGTCTTTATACAGAAGCTGCAGCTTCTGTTGCACCTAATTGCTTTTACTTGCAGCTTGAAAGAGTGCTAGTTTTAAATATTCACTAGAAGTATGAAGGAACTCTACTTAAATATAACTATAATGCTTGCAGAAATATTAGTGTTGTCTTTAAATGTCTACTAAATATAAGACAATTGTCCTCCTTAAAAATAAAGGACTGGCTACTTAAGTGCATGAAGGTCAAACAATTTTATGAGTGCATTCCAATTGCTATTTGTTGAATGAGCTGTTTACAATCCGGTGAATATCATTATTCTATGTATTATGCATCAAATTTGGTGCATGGAGTAAATGCTGCATTTGTTTGTTTGTTTTCTTGCAATATTAGCATCAGTCTGAGGATTCCAGTGCTGAATTTTATGTGCATCCGTATATTTAAATGTTTATGTGGTATTTATAACAGTCATCTATACTCAAGAAGCAAAATAGGTAAGCTTTCTCACAAACTTTTCTAACATATCAAAGAACTGATGGTACTGCAGAACATATGTGCATAAGCTAGTCTTAACTAAATGGAAAATAGTTTTCATATCAATCTTCTAATAAAATACATTTGGTAAGCTTTAAATTACAATTAACCTCTTATGATTATTTC
Source organism: Myanophis thanlyinensis (assembly GCA_017656035.1). NCBI lineage: Eukaryota > Metazoa > Chordata > Lepidosauria > Squamata > Homalopsidae > Myanophis > Myanophis thanlyinensis. Next base: position 3,197 of record JAEANM010018090.1, on the reverse strand, counting down.
AACCTCCTGTGTCCTGAATATTATGCTGTTATAGTGGAGATACCAGTTGCCATGTTGTGTAAACATGAATATCTGTGGTTTATGTGCCAATTCCCCGATATTGGCCTTTATATAGCTATTATCTATACAACATGCAAGCAAACCACACACACACACTGACTTTCCAACTTTGGAGATCCTGTGTCCTTGCTTATTATGTAGGATCACAACAGATTGATCCGAGCAACAAATTGCTATACGGCTGCAATGGTCTCTGCACTCCCAAATTATTTTCCTTTGTAAATTCCTGTTCTCACTTTTATTTGTTTTCTGGCAGTTCCCAGGCTATCCTGCCAGGCTATATCTTATAGCTAACAGATTTCAAAATTTTAAGATGCTCTGTCACCTTTATTATTATTATGCCATGAATAACCAGAGCCAACTTTAACTTTAGCCATGGTCCACTCTGATAATTCCATTTCACTTCAATAATTTCATTTCAGATATATGAAGTACTTGAGAAAAAACTTCAATATTGCTATTTGATAAACAATTAGGAATGACTTCTAGTAGGTCTGCAGACATCTATCTTACTGACATTTTTTATCTGCTGTTTCTCCAACATTTTGACCCTATCAGTACACTCTGATTCATGTTTTAAAGTCCTAGTCTTGCTATTGATATAGTTGAAACATTTCTCAGTAAACAAGATCAGTTTGTTCTAAATTTTAAGGCAGCCAGTCAAAAATTAATGTAATTGGAATAGAATTGTAGAATTAATATCTAGCACTGATGATCAATATAGTGGCAATTTCTTCAGTGCTGGTGTAGTTTATTCCTAATTTTCTGCCTAATAATAATTAATCTCATCAATTACATGAAGAATTTAATGACCGAGAGTCAGTTTGGTGCAGTAGTTAAAGTACCAGGCTAGAAACTGAGAAGCCATGAGTTCTAATCCCACTGTAGGCACAAAGCCAACTTGATGATCTTGGGCTAGTCACTCTTTCAGCCCCAGAAAAAAAGGCAATGACACACATTCTGAAAAACCTTGCCAAGAAAACTACAGGGACTGGTCCAATAAAATAAAATTAATAAAACAAAAACAAAAATTAATATTTCTACCTAAGTCATGAAATCATAACTTAATCTGTTATAGGAAATACTACATAGTATTGATGAATACCCTTGGAACTTTCTTGGATGAGTGTTATTAATACTTATTGCTGGTGATATTATGGCCTATCACAGGATATTTTCCAAATGCAATATATTCTCAGTTGGCAGTCTTCTAGCTTAAGTTTCAAATAGATAACCAGAAATATCCAGCAGTTCTTTAACATCTATCATTCTATGGGGACCTTCCTGGCATTCTTAGATCTACTTACAATTATATTGATTGTGGCACCTGGACATTATTAGTTTTGACAATTAATTCTAGACAAGCTCAGAAGATGTTATTAAAATATAATTTGCCTGTGGATGATTCAAGAATGGATTGTGAGGGAAGAGCAAAGCCATCACAGAAACAAAGACCAAGCCAAGATGAAGAAAATGTAAGGATCAAGAAGGAAGCTAGAATTTAGGACCAAAAAACCCCCAAACAAAGTCCAAGCAAGAGGACAAATGAAGAGACAGGACTTAAAAGCAAGCATGAAACCTGGACTAAGAATAATAAAGTGTATAGATTTATAATGTTCCTAAGAAAACTGAATTATTGAAGCAGAATAGCTGGAGTGGAAAGTCCTCTTAAGATTTGCCTGAGTAGATAGAATCAGTTGAACACTCTGCTCACTGTAAGGGGTAACTGGCCATAGAGTTCTTCCCAGTGGGCCCGTGAGGACAGAAAATCCAGCTGACAATCCAATCAAGAGTTCTACAAAGTTTGCTAAATTCAAAAATAAAAAGGATAAATAAAATTATAGCAGTGAGACTGCAGGAAAGGTAGAGTTCACAAAATCCCCTAAGCAGCAAAATAAATTGGGCTGAGCTCTAGAGCATAAAAACCTTACCACTGAACATTGTTATTATAATTCTTATCCATATGCCCTGAAGGAGGAGGAGGTGGAAGGGGGAAAAGATTCTGCCCAGTTGCTAGACAATATGTATTCAGGCCCGTTAATTAGTTTTGCATTTCAGTGAACCCTTCCTATTATAACTTTACTCTTTAAGAACACATTCACATTATTTGCACCCCTAGGCTATGATTCTTTGCATCAGTCTTCCAGCAACAACTTTCACTCTTTCATTTTTTTCTCCTTTGTCCACTTAGGACTCTTCTGCTCTTTTTTTAAAGGACATGATCAAGAATATCAAATAACTTTGCTTGAAATATGGTGTTCCAATGATGTCTTTTCTTTTCTTTTCTTTTCTTTTCTTTTCTTTTTCTCGTTGCTGGCCATTATTGTAGATAGTGTAAAAGAATGTTCAAAGTTCACAGAAGTGTTTTCTTAAACCTTCTCAGCCTCTGCAGCAGAATATCTTTAATAGAAATGGATTTTATAGCTGAGAGGTCTCACTTTGCTTTAATGCTGCATTCTTTCTCTTCAGGAAAAAAAATGGAGAGCACTTAGTTTTCTAAAGTGATTTTTCTGTTCTTTCTGGGTCAAATTCACTTTTTGTGAAAGTACTATTTTTGAGTCATAATGATTTCCACTCAAAATGACACCAACTCAGAATCTAGTTGTAATCTGCTTATGATGAAGGAAATAAAGTTTTTTTTTTCTCTTTTAAAAAATGAAACATGATGAACTAATCTTCCAAATATTTGAAAAAGTATGTTGATAAATAAATACTCTGTGTAGAAAATTAACCTAATATTTAACATACAAGTCCCAGAGTTTTACATATATTGTGCCTAAATTGAATACATTAAATTAAAATAAAATTTGATATTAAAGGATGACAATTGCAGTTACAATTCTCTGCATAATGTCGATAATTAGGAAGCAGAGAAATAGTTATTTTAATATTTCTACTAATAAATTATGCTTCCTGTGTCTTTCATCTTTCTTGTTACCCATCACTGCAATACCCCATTTGTGTTTATGCATGTATGGGTGTGTGTTTTTAAAAAATAAGACTAACAGGAATCATACACTGAACAACGCAAATGGTACTCAAGCGATCTGCATCAGGCCAGTTTTTAACTTCATTAAATTGCTGTCATATGGTGTCTGCTGACATGGCTCAGACTTGAGAGAGTTTTACCCATCAGG
>JAEANM010018089.1:0-12755 GCA_017656035.1 Myanophis thanlyinensis | reverse complement strand
AATAAATCAATAATACATTTGAGAGATCAGGAAAACATAAGAAATTGGCAGAGTTGGGGTAAAGACAGCAAGAACAATAAAGAATTCTAAACTGCTTAAGGCACTATGTTTGTTACAGATAACGCAAATAATTAATCAGGTATTTTAATATAAAAGTCTATACTTTAATATTTTTTCTCAATTCTTTTTATTGTAAGCACTACTTATGGTTATAACTTTAAATTTTCAAAGAAATTAAAATAAAATTAAGTAAAAATATTGTTTAAAAACTTGATAAAAATAATAAAAACTTCAGTTTAAGAATTATGAAGAGCTTCTGTCATTCTTCTGCATATGCTTACAGGAAGAGACAAGAGAAAACTTCAGTTTAGAATTTTAATAACATCTCTGTTGTTGGAGAACAGCACAAATCCTTAACCATCACTTTCCTGGGTTCAATTCCTGTATTCAGCTGTAAGTGGTTTGCCTGCTACAATATGTTGAACACTCAAGATTTTGAGAGATCTACATGCTGATACAAATGAATTATATATTAAATTAATCAATTTTGCGGTATGTACAGCAATGTTAACAAATGCAAACAAATAAGGCACAGTTGATCAAATACCAATAAAAACTGTCCCAGAGTTTGATTAGAATTCTAATCTCACTAGTTTATCTGATATTCAAAATACATTTAATAAAACTAACATAGTATTCAGTTTAAAATGTACTATAATGTGCCGAGATTTAGACTCAGGCTTGTATCATTGTAACTCAGCATTTAAAGGTGTTATATATTTTTCTGTTCTGCACAACACAGAGATTAAATACTATCCTATAGCCTCTAAATATCAGTCAACAAAACTAATTCAATTGGAAATGTAAAATACACCATGCAAGCAAAAGAGTACAAGCTTAAGTTTTGTACACCATTCTCTATATCAGGGGTGTCAAACTCGAGATCCAAGGACCAGATTAGGCCAGGGGAGTGTTTAGATCTGGCCCGCAGAATTGTCCTGGAAATAGCAAAGGACCGGCCTCTGCCAGCGAAAATGGAGCTTGGGAGGACTGCAGGCAGCTCTCCCAAGCTCTGTTTTCGCTGGCAGAGGGTTGCAGGAGGCCGTCACAGTTGAAAACACAGTTCGCAACAGACACAGCTGGCCCTCTAGAGCTCCATTTTTTCTGACAGAGGATTTTAGAAGGCCGCCACAGCTAAAAACGCAACTCGCGACAGACACAAGTAGCTCTCTGGAGCTCCATTTTTTCTGACAGAGGGTTTTAGGAGGCCATCACAGTTGAAAACAGAGCTCTGGAGCCCGTTTCCGCTGGCAGAGTGCTCAAGCCACCATGGGTGCCCCTGACACGAGTAACAATGAGCTGGCCACGCCCATCCTGGCTATGCCCATCCCAGCCCCCTGAGGTCAAACACAACCTTGATGCGGCCCTCAATGAAATTAAGTTTGATATCCGGCTCTATATGCATGCTACATTCTGAAAAAGAAAAGAAAAGCAATAGTATCTAAGGTGTGGCATGATAGGGAGCCTAACTAGAATTTTAAAAGCTTTGCTGAATAGATTATCATTTTTCAAAAGACTTCCAGGTATAGTAGCCAGATATTGCTTTTTAAAATTAAATAAGGTCAGGATTTCTGAAAATCAATTAATGAATTCTATTTTCAAAGCTTTATTTACAAAAAATAGAAACAAATCATATCTCACAAAACTACATGATGGTATCATGGTCTTAAGATACATATATACATGTATGTACAACTAAATACTAAAATAAGCAATCTGATACCTCCAGATACTCTGAGATAATATTCCCATAAACCACAACTAACCTTGGCCAGCAGTTCAAATGATGCTTTTTAAAAAGGCAACTGGGCTTTGTTTTTCTTTGAAGATGTTTTGCTTCTTATCCAAGAAACTTCTTCAGTTTTCCAGAACTGAAGAAACTTTTTAGACGAGAAGTGAAACGTCTTCAAGGAAAAACAAGCTGCCTTTTAGATAAGGACCGGTCCTTTGCTATTTCCAGGAAAACCATGATCTGGATGACTTGAGAATCTCCATAAATATCCTGCAGTTCAGCAGCTGGATATTATGTGGGCACTTTGAAACATCTGGATGGCATCAAGTTTCCTATTCCTGCTCTATACAACACATACACACTTTAGAGTAGACAAAAGTAGAATTATTCATATTTTAATTGTTTTTTATTTTACCCCAAAACAGATTTACATATCTTACATGTGACTCATATGAATGTCATTAATAATTTCACAGTAGTTTTGCTAATATTCACCTATAACTATACAGTGATGTCCAAATAATCCTCCATCCCCTTCCCTCTCTATTAGCAGGATCAGTCAGGGTCACTTCCACAACTTCACTGGAACTTGGCCACTTAGTCACAATCTCTTAATGAGCTCTTTGTAAGTAGCAGGCCCAAAGGCTTGTCATCATGGTCATAAAAACAGGCACCAAAGTTCAGATGAGGTAAAAGTGAAAGCAATTTGTACTGGTTTCAAATTTAGCATGTTCTGGAGCAGGCATCAGTCATGCAACACGACAGTGAAAGAACTATATGAGTGGTCATACGTAAATCTCTAAACAGTATGTCAAAAGCTAGGATGTGTGCAGAATAGAACAGGCAGAATACTGAGAACTGAAAAAGAACTGAGATCACATACAAGTGGACAAATTATGGCTTTTACAATGTTTGACTCCCTGTCACGATCACGATGAGTAGAAGAGTGGGAAACCTGCTTTAATTTCATGGTGCTTCCAGATGCTGAAGATCCTTCCCTTGCTTTCCAAATGACTCCCTTGGGAACTGCACAGAGAAAACTTTGTTTTCTTATGTGCAATAAAATGTACCAATGCTTGACTCTGCCCACAGCTGACCTGGCTGTATTTCAGCAGCAGCAGCCAGCAGCAGAGGAATTTTCTCTGAATTTAAAAAAAATAAAATATTTCCTCATCATAGGGTTGTCAACTAAATCTGGTGATATAAAGATAATGGTCAGTATTGACCAAAATTCTGGGGAAAAGAAGAGGCAGGGCAAATGGAAAAGACAGTATTTAGTCTATTAATAGGATTAAGAAGTATTAGAACAAAAAGCATTAGAACAAGGTAGGATCCAAGTTATGAAACTACCTTCCCAGCCATTTTCACCTGGCTCTTTTATAATAACTTATGGCCATCAAGTGAGAACCATCCATTTTTAATAATATTTCCTTGCCCTAGATTGACAATGGTGCTCTCTAATTAAATAGTTTATTGTTTCATCTTTTTCTGATTGCCATTTTTAATGCAATGCTTTTTAATCCATTTTATTTAGAAAGGCTTCAAGATATTTGCTAAAAAGCAAAGCGTGCGCACACTGAACCGGTAGTGGAGCCGGTTCAATTGCACCATGTTCCACACCCACACAAAAGTAGCGGGAACATAAAAAGAAATCATGAAGACCATTGACCACAGAATGCTAAAAGCTGTAAAAAGCAATGCATACTTCACTACCAGAGAGCAGTTACAAAGCTAGAGAGATATAACCTTTCAACAGGAACTCTTGCCCAGCCGCAACTAACGATTTCTCAGAAAAAAAAAGAATTGAAAAGCCAATGAGAAGATTGCTAAAAATGAGTTGTGTGTGGTTGAAAGGTTGAGCTGAACACCTACACCAGATATACACAGTTCTACTAAACTAGTACAAATGCTGCTATTCAACTCTTTGTGAGATACCACCATGCTTCTGCTATATTTTTACCCAGCATGCTGTTCCCAGCATACCCCATCTGTTTCAGTCTAGCTATGAAGTAGACACACATCATGTCATGTTCTTCCTCAAACTATTTACAAGTATGTTCAGAGAATTATAGTCCAAGATGTACTAGAGCCAAAACCACAATTTTCTCCTCAAAAAGAACAACAAACTTGCCAAATTCTCTAACAGGAAGCTTATACTTCAGAATATTATATTAAAAAAAAAAAAGCATTTAATAAGTACTATGGGCAGAAGAATCTTACCTTCTCAAACATTTTTTTTCTCTTTCTCTTTCAATTTTTCTCCAAGAAAAAATTCAAGAGCTTTAGAAATGAGATCAAAATACGTAATCCACAAACATTTATACTTGTCTACAACATATATTTATGTTAACTACTTTAGGGACCCTGGCAACCCTGCAAGAGGAAACTTGTTTTCTTCCAAATTGCAAAACATTTCCCAGACTGTTTGTTGGGAAACTTTACTCCTAGACTTTAAAAAAAGATCCACTTGCCATTGGGAAATGATGAGCAAGCAGACTGCATCCCTATGCCAGAGAAAGGAATGGAGATAATTTTAGTTGTTTGTACTATCATAGCTGCTGCCATTTTCATTTTTAAATTAGCAGGAAGTCTGGAAATTATTTGGCTCTCTGTGGCCAAATAAGAATGGAGAAAATGTAGAGAAATGTAGAGCCAAATTTTAAAGGAGGAAAGAGAAACAGAAGGTAATGTTGATTACCATAGCTTAAACACACTTTGTTGGAAGCATTAGCTTATGACACATTCCCTCCTCCTTCTGCTAGGGAAAAAATATTGCCAGGCTTTCTTTACCTCTGCAGGTCAGCTAACACTTGTGCATTCTTATTAGTCACTAGTAGCAACCAGGCTAGTATTTATTGGCAAGCCTTTGGGTTGACCAAGTTACTGCATATATCAATTGTTAGCTTTCAACAAACTACAATTTAAAGAAATGCTGGCTTTACTAATTCTTCAGTTATATGCATAATTTCATAAAGCTATTTCTCACCCGCATTTATCAATTTCATTATTCTTAGTGGTAACATATTAAGAACTCTTACACTTATTCAAAAACTACCCTTATTTATTCTCCATCAGTCTACCCCTGAACACTCACTTCTTATATTTGGAACACATTCCCCGCCCCCCAAGGCCATTTGTTAACCTGGAAAGTACAGTACTTAAGTTTTTGAATAGCAAAATGAGTCCACTAATCTTTCAAGCTCTGCTTTCCTTTGCTGCTACAGATCTGTACTTTATGGCTAGTAACCTGCATTCTGTAATGCATTCCTTTTCTAAGAAAGCAAAGCTTAGTCTATATTTATACTATAGACTTTCTAAATTTCAAAGGCCAAAAAGAGCGACAGAGAGCCAGGAATCTGAGCCCCCATAGTAATGCAAGGCAAAGATAAGTGGTAATTTCAGCTTGGAGAAATCCATGCTATGCAGTCAAACTAAGGCTCTCTTACTAAATTAGCTAATCCTATTTTCTCTGGGAAAAAAGCCTTTCAATCGCCCATTAAAAAAAATATATGCCATAAATTTCCCTCATATATCCTGGAAAAGTCACTTGACCTTTACAATATGAATGAGGATCTCCTTTCACCGGAACTACATATAAATTTATTAAAGAGCAGTAAAACTCTTCCTTAGAGGCTATTTACTGTAGCAGAATTCCTCATATTTAGTCTGTGTGCAGAAAGATAATATTCTCTCTGCTCAAACAAGTATACCATAACAAATGCATGACTCCTTCAGACCAATATATCTATAAAATGTGTAAGGAATTGAAATACATGGCTGTCTGGTCAAAAAATATTAGAGGAAAAGCTTTGTTGAAATGTGAAGACTTCCATTTCAATTGCTTCCTTATGTGCTGTTTGTAGCAGTGGGGTTAAATTTATGCCTCTTCTTGCCAAAACTGTCAAAGCAATCTGCAAGCTGTATACCTCCTAGATTTAACTATGATTGCCAAAGCAGCTTGAATCTTTAAAATAGGACAAAACTATAAATAATAATAATAATCTCTATGGCTTACTTTTTTTTGGCCCTCTTTCAGATAAGAAAGATTTACAATTTCTTAAAGTTTAAACAAGACACATCAGAGGGACTGCTGAGATCCCTTTCTTTTGGTTAATAGCAGACAGATCAATGGAAAGGAGGAACTGCATCACAGATCAGTTTGTCTATATTTAATGTCCCCAATGGACAGCAGCCAAAGTACTGTAAAACATATTGCACATAACTCTTTCATTCTCAGTTTTAAACTACAAAAATAGAGCAAAATACAAGGCACCTAGGGATCTTTAGTGAATTCTACAAACAAGCTAAGTGTGAACTCAATTTGCTTTCAAGTTAGCTCTGAAGATTAAAGTTCTTGTGGTGGAAATCAGTTTTTCCCCTTTTTTTGCTTCACTTCTCAGTGTAGAGCAAACTCTTTGCATTGGGAAATCAAATGTTTAGCTTAGGACCGTAAAAATATAAGCACTGTACATTTAGTTAGCTGCAGCATTTTGTCTTAACATGGTACCTGATATCATGAAATTATGTCATGTTTATAAATCATTTGTAATCTGACCTTGTCAATATATTTGTCAATATACATTTCCACAGTCCTACTTTCATGAATCATCATTTTCTAGTTTTATTATTTTATTGCCAGAATAAAATGCAATTAAGAAAATATCAGGTCCATAGTAAATGTGACATGCCCTATGAATTAAGATGTATATAGAGTATCAGCTGTTCTGAATTCCTGCTTAAAAGTTAACAAAAAATAGGCATTTGCCAATAACTTCTTAAAAAGAAGTCTACATTTTACTTTTGAGTCCAGTGCATAAGGCTTAACAAATCAGAAGATTGGATATGCGCCAAGTGAAACATTAAATTTATGAATTCCTTGATTCTTATAATATAAAACTAAGTTTTTGAAGACAATGACAAACATCAATCTAATCTTTCAACTTCCAAACAGCAAAACAAGTTGACCTACCGTTACACTAAAACAGAGATCATTTAAAAAAGGAAATATCTTACATCAATAATATACTTTCTGATTACACTTAAAATATGAACATTTTCTTTAAAGATTTCAGCTGAAGTAGAATATCTATTGAAGCTGCCTAGACTTGGATAAATCTTCAAACTTTTATTAACTTTAATATTAATTAAAAAGGCCCAACTCTTAACAGGGACAGAAGACAGCTTCTATCCACAAATAAGATGAATAATTATTTGACTTACCAAATACAGTACATATTAATAGCCACATATCACAATATTGATTGCCATTATTCAGAATTACCAAGCAGATATTGTGTATGCAGTTTGATCAGAGCTCAATTTATCTATTAATACTGTACATTTTAACCTTTCTGCTGTGTACAAAAGGTGGATGTTTCCTTCTGCACTGGCATGTGACAATTCTAAGCTATGTGAGTGATTCTGAGGAGTATAGAAGGCATTAATTATTGTATACAACATGGGCAACATCTACAATGTGTCCCAGTGAACACTTTAATTAGGAATTAAGGAGAAAGAATTTAGAAGAAAAATGCATTATGAAAATGTGAACTGTGCACACTGGGCACTGAATTCAAAGCAGCACACTTTTTCTCAGCTAATCAAACCCAAAGCAGTGCAGCCTATTTAATACATATCAGACCCATCATTCCCTCCCACTCAGAAGTTGCCATAATCAGGAAAGACACAGAAATGGGGAGGTCGACATTTTCTGACACCTGTTCCTCTTTGTTGCAAGCTTCATTTATTTAAGTATAGATACACACACACACCATTTAAGGCATCACTTTCCCTAGTTGTTGTTGCTGTTTTTTTTTATTTTAAAAATCACTGTTTTGTAAATCCTACCATTCCGGTCAAGTCCATTTCAATTCTGTCAACAGGATACGCTATTCTTGCAGGCGCATATATATTCATTCAAGTTTAGTTTTTCAGACTTGCGTCCCCAAAACTTTAGGAGGAAATGGACTAAAGGGGGGGGCGGTCAGGATGAAGGATTTTTTTTGTCCCCCTACTTTCCCAACTCCTCAGATTCAGATTTTTTTATTTTTATCACATCCATAATCATACATGGTACAATACAATATGTAATGAACCATGTATGATGGTTCCTAATTTTTCAAGAGATCCACAAAAGGCTGCTACAATGCCGGGGACCGAAAAGCTGACGAGATCCCCAACTCCCCTCCATCCCCCACTTTCACGGATCTGGGACGAGGCGCCGCGATTCTGGCAAGGAAGCGCGGCGGCTGGCCGGGGACGGTGGTCCCTGAGGGGAAGCAGCGAAAGGAAAGCCGGGGTTGTTACCTGAGGGAGCAAAGGGAGACGAGGGCCCGGCGAGGACTCCTCAGGCGGGAAGAGGGAAGACAGGCGCACAAACGGAGTGTGTGTGTGTATGTGTGTGTGGGGGGGGGGGGTGTTCTGTATGGAAGAAGAGACTGAGGGGGCTAAGAAGAGGGGGAGGGTCTCCCACAGGGTTCTCTAAAATGGCGGCAGCTTCCTTTCCCACAGGGCTCCCACTTGTCTCTCTCGGGCACAATCCTCCTCCCCCTTCCTTTTCTCCTCACCCTCGAGGTCCACCGCGCTCACCGGACACTTCCTCCTCCTGCCTGCCCCTTTATTTCTTCGCTGGAGGAGGAAATGGGGAAAGAAGCTCGCTCGCTCGCTCGCCGCTCTTTCCCTTTTTTTTTTTTTTTTTCCTTTCCCCCTCCTCTCTCCCCCCCCTTGCCTTCACCGCCACGATCCCAGAAGCCACCGCGCGCGCCTCCAGCGGGCCCCACTTGCCATTTCCTCCTCCGGCTAAGCCCCGCCCCCTACGCCTTTCCTTCCTGCTCTGCTTTCCCTTCCGCGCGCTCTTCCTTGCCCTGCTCACCGATTGCTCACTTGACGGCACACCCCGCGCGCAAGATCGCACTCGCTTCCCCCGGCTCCTCCCATTTGGCTTCAAAGGGAGGGAAGGCGGGGGGGGGGAGGGAGAAATCGCGAGCGAACGGCGCAGACGCCGTCTGAAAAGCATGCCTATAGTGCGCGTGCGCCAGAGCGAGACGGGGGCTGTTTTAATTTTCGAAAATCCTTCCCCCCCCCCCATTTGGGTTTAAATTTATTTCTCAAGTTTGCACATCTGCATTCAGTAACCTTATTCTTATGGCTATTTCTTTTAAGCAAGTTTTATTGGCGAGTCATTGAAATTACATTTTATCATCGCCATCATTTTAGCCGTTGTCTGTCCACTGCAGGATGAAGGCATCTCCCGCATGTTTCCAACCTGTATTTTTTATTAAAAAATTACCTCTCATCGGACTCCTTTTACGTGTTTTATAATCACGGTTTCAACCATCAATCTCACGGGCTGCCATTTCATGGTCTTTTGACCTGTGCCCATTTCCATGTCCCTCCTGCATTTTATACACTGGATTTCGTGGAGCTTTCTAGTCCAAAAACATACTGGTCCCATCGTGTCCTTAATCTTTTTTTTTAATTTCGCTTGCAAAACTTAATGCTCTGCTAATCACGCACTGATACTTTTCTTATGCAGCCCAGAGTTATCCCAGAAATCTGATTTTCATGAGTGGTGACTTAAAAATAGGTTCTTGGAGCATTTTATAAAAAACTGAAATTATCATTTATTGCACATTGTTTTCCTCCCAGTGGAAGGGTTCCAGACACACCAGGGGACATTTCTTAACCAGGGATTACACCAGCCTGTCATGAGTGTAAGCAATTCGGTGATTATTGGGCCAAACATAACACTGCATTTGGGATGCTGAGCCAGTTGTGATTTCAGGAATCTGAGGGATCTCATTGTCAAAGAGAAGTAGGTCAGTGTTTTGTGAGTCACCTAGGATAATAGAGCCCCAACCATAACTGGATGATATCTGCCTACAGTGTTGCAACAATCAAAGCTGGCAGCTGGGAGTTGATGGATTAAGCATAGGAACCCTTCCCGTAAACAGTACTTTTTGTCGGGGTGGATGGTTTGAATAAGGGAAAAATCATTCTTGATTTAAAGACTTGCAAATTCTATAGCAAGTTATTATTTTGTACTAAGCCATGAATCATGGTTTAAGAACTAAAATGCTGTTATTAAATTGTTGTCATTTTGTGCTCAAAGTGTTTCATTAAGTACAAAATGACTAGAAAGCAAGAAAGTTCCATAAACGGCACCTCTCTTATGCTAGTTCTTCTTTCTTAAAATATGTATGCGTAGTCCTCGATTTACAACCATTCATTTAACTAATATTTGGAGTTACAGCAGCACTGATGGTTCTCACACAACTGTTGCAACAACCCCATGATCAAAATTTGGGAGCTTTGTAAGTGTCATGTAGTTATGCCAGTTGCAGCATCCCAGGGTCATGTGATCATCATTTGTGACTTTCCCAGCTAGCTTCCAAGAAGCAAAGTCAATGTGGGGGAAGCCGGATTCACTTAACTATAGCAAGAGTTTGAAAAATTGGGCATAACTGCTTTGTTAATAGCTGCTTTGTTTAGCAATGGAATTTCTGGTCCCATCTAAGGTGGTAAATCAAGACCTATCTATATGTTGTAATGGCAGAACAGTTCTTTCTTGACAATGCAGCTAAGTGTACAGACATCTACATTTTTATGCACAAATTTACAAAAGTAACTCCCATAGACTTCAGCCTTGGGAACTTTAACATGCAACCCCCAGAATCCATGCTGGCTGGGAAAGGTTAAGAAACACTGCCAAATAATAATATATAGCAACACTTTGAAATGCAGCATTTTCACCCTTATAAGTCCATGGAACTACTATAAGGTTAAATGCATTCAGAATTAGGGCATAAGCAAATGCTATATATCAGTGGTGGCAAACCTTTTACTTACCGAGTGCTGAAAAGTATACGCTTTGCACGTGCCATCCGCACTTGCGTGCGGCTCCTCCACTTCTGCTGCATGTGCAACCACACCATCTGCACATGCATGCAGCTTTTGCACATGCAATGTACGCACACTGTGCACAGACACTCCTGCACACATGAGCAATCATGTATGCATGCGCAGGAGAGCTCCAAAGACCAGCTGGATTTCCTGCTGAAATTGCGCGCATGTACAGCGGAGCCCCGAAGACCAGCTGGGTCTCTTGCATGCTCAGCTGGAGGTAAGTTGGCTGACAGCTTGTGTGCCCAGTAAGATGGCTCTGTGTGCCACCTGTGGCATCTGTGCCATAGGTTCACTATCACGGCTATATATTATATCACATACTGTATAGCCAATGCAGCTTGGTTTGAAGCTTATGCCAAAGTTCAGGTTTCTCCTTCAACCGTGGATTTGGTTAAAAGCCTGAGATAACACTTCGAGTTGCTCAACATTTTAAAACATGTTTTAACCTTAGGGTATTAGGTGAACTGTATAGTTGTCTTTTTGTTTAAATTTTATTTAGCTGATTGTAACGCAATATGAAAAACCTACTAATATAATCATCACAGTAGTTAAGAGGATACATGTGGTGAAAAGGTTTTTTATTCAAGACCCTGAACCCAAAACTCTATAATCACACAACATCTAAAAAAGAAGATGTGTGTTACTAACAAAAGCATTCCTAGCAGTTTAGAAAATAATAAACCATCTTCCCAAAGGGTTGTTTACTTGATGTCCATTTTTTAGCTCTTGGTTGTTGTCTCCGCTTTTCAGTTTCATACATTCCTAAATCTGGTTAATGTCAAGTTTGTGAATGGGTGACTTTTGGGAAGACAATTCCCTCCCATGTCCCCACCTAATATATAGAAGAGTGGAAGCAAGTCTCATTGCTTTATTTTCCAATACAGCAAGTCCTCAACTTATGACCATTTATTTAATGACCGTTCAAAGTTACAACGGCATTGAAAAAGTGAGAAACTGATTTTCATACTTAACAATCATTGTAGGATCCCCATGGTCAAGTGATCAAAATTTGGGTGCTAGGCAACTGGCATGTATTTATGACAATTGCAGTGTCCTGGGGCCATGTGATCACCTTTTCAAACTTTCTGACAAGCAAAATCAATGGGGAAGCCAGATTCACTTAAAACTGTACTGATTCACTTAAAACTGCAGTGATTCGTTTAACAACTGTGGCAGAAAAGGTCATAAAATGGGGCACAACTCAACTATCTTGCTTACCAACTGAAAAATTGGATTCAACTATGGTTATAAGTCGAGGACTACCTGTATAATCCACCAGTCTTGCCTCTAGGATAGCACTAAGGTAGCTGATACAAAGGACTAGGGGGCTCCTCTTTTGCAGCCCCTTCCCTTGCAGGATCTAGCATCTTCCTCTATGTTTATTTATGTTAAAAGGTGAAAGAGATGTGTTCAACGTTTTACAAGCTTCTGCTGATAGGAAAAACAAAAACATGCCAGACTTATCACCCGAAAGAGAAACTTGTTAAAATTGAGAATACAGCAATAGCAAGGCAGGGTGATAGAAGATACAAGCTGCTTGAATACTGTACATCAGATGAGCCAATAGGGGAGGGAAAAAAAAATCTAAAGGTCTACAATCACCATTTCTAACCAGGAGAGCCATTTCCAAGGGTGGGTGGGGAAAAAAAGGCAAGACTTTGCAAGACTTTGCAAAGAAAATGGAATTTCACAGTACCTTCATGTATAGTAATTCATTCTTTACCTCTGCTGAAGCATAGTTTGTCTGCCTTTCAAGCTGCCTGATCTGACATATCTTTTCCAGTTTTTCCATATTTGAAACACGTTTTAAAGATAATTATCATACAGATCCTGCATAAGCACAGAAAGCTCATTTTGATGAACAAATGTAATGGATTACATATTTGAAGAAGAAATTTGGGGGTTTCCTACTTCCCATCACCCCCAAGAGTTAGCCCTTGTTTTAAGGAGAATCCTGAACTAAAATCGGTTGAAATATGGCTCTAGACCAGGGGTGGGCAAACTTTTTGACTCGCGGGCCACAATGGTTTCTAAAATTTGACAGAGGGGCCAGGCCAGA
>JAEANM010018087.1:0-12755 GCA_017656035.1 Myanophis thanlyinensis | reverse complement strand
TTTTTTATCGGCTGTAAACCGCCCCGAGTCCTCGCGGAGATGGGGCGGTATATAAATATAATTAATAAATAAATAAAATAAATAGGGATAAAATCAAAATCAAGATTTTCTTAGTGGTAGAACCAAGACCATGTGAAGTGCCTATGCCACTTTATAAGGCCTTGGTAAGACCACACATGGAAGATTGCATCCAGTTATGGTCGCCACAACATAAAAAAGATGTTGAGAATCTAGAAAGAGTGCAGAGAAGAGCAACAAAGATGATTAGGGGACTAAAATATACAGAGAATGGTTGCAGGAATTGGGTATGTCTAGTTTAATGACAAGAAGGACTAGAGATGACAAGATAGCAGAGTTCCAATATCTAAGGGGCTGCCACAAAGAAGAGGGGTCAACCCAGAGGTGAAATAAGCAGTTTGGAAAACCAGAAGAAATCGCCTTTTGTTTTTTTTCCACTTTGCAGGGTTAATCCTGTAAAGATTAATTTTACAGGGTTAATCCTGTACATAAGGCAGTTGTTTCCAGCCTCATCTTTATTGCCTTGCTCACAGAAACTGCCTCTCCCCTTATTTCATTGTAACGTTGATGAAGTTTAATTCTGTGCTTGGTGATGTTTAATCCTGTGGCCATGCCCACAGAACCAGTAGTTAAAAAAAAATGAATTTCACTACTGGGTCAACCCATTCTCCAAAGCACCTGAAGGCAAGATAAGATGTAATGGATAGTAACTAATCAAGGAGAGAATCAACCTAGACATTTCCTGACAGATCAAATAATCAATGGAACAATTTGCCTCCAGAAGTCTGCATGCCACCTGGGGCACCCGTGCCATAGGTTCGCCATCACGGCTATAGGACATGATCAGGCTGAGCCTGAAGGAGCGGGTCAAATGCATCATCTGTCTCAAGTCTCTTTGTACCCATCAGAGATCTAAGTCCAGCCCACCTTGAATTTCATTGACTCTTATCTACCACCAATTTGCTTTGATCACTAGTCGTTCAGATTCTTGTAGATAGTGTCATCATGCATTAAATCTAACGTCATTTGAACCACGTTGCTTCCTAGTTTCTTGCACCCGATAGAAGGAAGTTGGTTCTATGAGACAAATGTAACTTCACTCAGGAAGGTACTTTGTGTCATGGAGGTGGTGATTGCCGTACTGAAAGACTTGACTTTGCCTCAAATGGTCAACTCATCGTTCTATTAGCTGGAGGCTTCTGAGCCTGCTGTATGCTTTCAGCAGTAGAATCAGAAAAGGGTTTATGTTCTTACAGCACATAAGAAGGATCTTTCTTGCTAATGGAACCGCTGGGCCAATCCTCAAAGTAAAACAATGCAGAAAATTTATTTTGCAATGCACACCACTTATTTAAAACAAATTATTGAGAAAATTCTGCCCACAAATTGTGTATTTTCATTATATTAGGGAAAATCTACAATATACATGATGGGAAAAATTGGAAACAAAAATGCATGCATTTGCAGAAAAATACAACAAAGGCTACAATTTTTAACTACAATTTTTTTCTTTTCTTTTTCTAAGAAATCATACATTGACATAGGAATGGAGCAAACTGAATTTAGAAGCAGAAAAACGAGAAGCCAATATTTAATGCACACATCTGTATGTGAGATTTTCCCCCAAAGAAGATCCGGGGAACTGACTTTAATGGTATTATATTAGGTTTATCCACTGTAATTTGTATTTGAATGTCTAAATAAGCTTTTGTATTTCTTTTTAATATATTATTTTATATTTATTGTCATAAACATCACAAATCTTCGTAATTCAGTCTAGGCAAGTCTAGGCAAGTTTACTTGACTAAGGGAAAGTGATTGGTGTAGACATGTGTGATCTGAAATACTCGGGGGCAGTTCTATAACTTGTACCTTTGATGTTCTCAGAAAACTCTAGTAATACAGGTGCATATTAAACACCACCTTTTCCAGATTTGTACAAATAAAATGTTTGGCTTAGATGTTGAAGAACCGTGCAACCGTTCTCAGCTTTGAAACGACTTGGGTGGCCTCAAACTAAACATCTCTGAAAGATCTGACAGAGATTTCAGAGATCTGACAAATTCCTAAATTGTGTAGCTTGTGCCCCAAATATTAATAGGCACAATCAGTTTTAATGACTTTTTTTAAAAAGTGGGGAGAGGGTTAGACAACTTCATTTTGGGCTTTTCATAGCTAGAAGTTATCAAGCTCCAGTATTAAAGGCTAGATTGCTGGGGAATTGAACCTTTAGAATTAGTTAATTATTTAGGATTTTCTTTTTTTGCCTCCTCTCCTCTAAGTGAAGCATTCAGGAGCAACCGGTTGGCTGTTGTAGGTTTTGGTTCTTATGAAGATCTGGGGTGCTTACACATTCTTTTTTTAAGTAGTTAGTTCATCTAGTTTAAAGGTTAAACTAGTTGTAATGCCAACCATATGAATTGGGAAGTTTTCTTGCCTATCTTTCTTGCATAGAATCACTCACTGGGACCTTGGTGAAAGGGCTTGAGTTTACATTAACCTTTTCTGCTTTCTACTATCATCCCAGTTTAGGCCTGCTATTTGTTTGTTGTGGAAGGCATCCAAAGGGGAATGCTATTTCCTGCCAAAAGTATTAGGAAATTAGGAATTTCCTGCCAAAGGGTAGTTATGTATATATGAACCATGAGCACAAAAAGGGGCAGAGGTTTAAAGTCCATTTATCTCTTCCCTCCCTTCTCAAACTCAGTTGAGCTAGGTCTTTCATCTGTTATTTATGGACCATTTTTTCATGGTTTTTTTTGTTCTGCTTGGTTGTTTCTTTTTTTTCTCATTCAGATTTGAATGGAAGAACCTCTAAGTTAACTTTAATAGACCCAGAAAGGGCTGCGTTCTGAGCCCCCCCGCTGTACTCCCTATACACATGCGACTGCACGGCTACTACTAACTCCACCACCATCATCAAGTTTGCTGATGACACCATCATGGTGGGCCTGATCTCTGACAACAATGAGACAGCCTACCTAGAAGAGATCACAAACCTGGAGAACTGGTGTCGGAAAAACAACCTCCTCCTTAATGTCAGCAAAACAAAGGAATTGGTAGTAGACATCAGTGCAAAACAAGAAAGGAAATATCAGACCCTGGTCATCAACGGAAGCCCGGTGGAGAGAGTAGACTGCTTCAAATACCTCGGTGTGCACATCTCTCAGAACCTGTCATGGACTTTCCACATCAACACCATGGTAAAAAAGGTCCAACAACGTCTCTACCACCTCAGGCGCCTGAGAGACTTCAGACTTCCACTGAAGGTTCTTAGGAACTTCTATTCCTGCACTGTAGAGAGCATCCTGATGGGCAACATCACAACCTGGTTTGGGAATAGCACCATGCAGAACAGATGAGCACGACAGAGGGTGGTACACTCAGCTGAGTGCATTATCCGCACCAAGTTCCCTGAGCTGCACTCCATCTACAACAAATGTTGCTGGACTAAAGCTAAGAAGATAGTGAAGGACCCCAGCCACCCCAACAATAGATGTTTACCATGATGCATTTTCGCTCTCTGAAAGCAAACACAGAGAGACTGAGAAAAAGCTTCTTTCCACAGGCAATATGGACACTAAACCAGGAACCACAAGAACACTCAGGACTATAACAGGAACCACGGTTGTATCTCATTCCTACCTTCCCAACTATCCTAACTTATTTCCTATCCTATCCCATTTTGTCTAGACTTACTCTCCTGCCCTACTATCAATTCCGGTCATGGGCGGTTGCGTAAGCATTTCACTGCATATCGTACCATGTATGACTGTGTATGTGACCAATAAAGTTTGAATTTGAACAAATAGAAACCAAGTACAGAGGCATGATGGATGTACTTTCAGACATAACAATATATGAATTCTTCATTCTTCTGGTCACAGCCATCATGGACCATATATTTCTACCTCTTCAATCACATTCTAAAAAGGGACTCACTTCTTCTGTAATTCTCTAGATATTTTGGTACTCAGATGAGTCTTGCATTAACTTATGGTCTTAGACTTAGACGTAAGGCTAGTTCAAGGAATTTGAAAATGCTGTTCTGTTAGCTAGGGAGCCAATTTTTCTGTTAGCTAGGGAGCCAATGTTTTCTGTTAGCTAGGGAGCCAATGATTCAGGGCTGGCGACCTTCTTATTTCCAGCTATCTGTTGGTCTGTCAACAACATACACCCCTTGGTGTGCAAAGGAAAGAAGAAAAACTGAAGAATCTTTGCAGAACTTTAGTCTTTTCTGTCTAAACTTGTCTGCAGGCAATTATGGAATTATGATCCTTTCTCCATGCTATTAGATCAGACCATTAGATTGATTCAGGAAAGCTGAAGAGGGGGGAGTATATAAATCAAATAAATAAAATAAGCTTGGTAAAGCTTTAATTTGAAGCTCAAAGGTCATCTAATGCAATCTCCAATCCAAAATTCAGATTTGGATTAAAAATCTAAATTCAAATGGGATGCATTAATTTGGTATAATTTGGGATATCCAGAAAAGCCATTTCTTTGGAGCTGATTGGAAAATCCAATTTTATAGATTAGAAGTTTTGGATGGAAGCACTTGCTTGAATGGATTTTCGTAAATGATTAGTATCTTTGGATACTAGTAATTTCAACCAACAGTTTGAATCAAAACATATGCACCCCATATTCCTGATCTAGTCTATATTTGTATCTTCAATACAATGACCAGATCTAGTGATTCTCAACCTTGGCACCTGGAAGATGTGTGGATTTCAATTCCCAGAATTCCCCAGCCAGTATGGGAGTTGAATCTATACATCTTCAAACTACAAACTTCAATACTGCTCTATCCCCACCCCACATTTCTTTGGCAAATAATGTTTCTTAGGAGTTTCATAGTGGGGACGCGGGGACTCAGTGGCTAAGATGCTGAGCTTGTCGATCAGAAAGGTTGGCAGTTCGGAAGTTCAAATCCCTAGCACCATGTAACGGAGTGAGCGCCTGTTACTTGCCCCAGCTTCTGCCAACCTAGCAATTCGAAAGCATGTAAAAAATGCAAGTAGAAAATAAGGACCACCTTGATGGGAAGGTAACAGCGCTCCATGCACCTTTGGTATTTAGTCATCCCAGCCACATGACCACGGAATCGTCATCAGACAGAACTGGCTCTTCGGCTTAGAAATGGAGATGAGCACCCTCGAGTCGGAAACAACTAGCACATATGTGCAAGGGGAACCTTTACGAACCGAGAACTTTACGAAACTTTATGAACTGAGTTTCATACCCCAGAAATACACATTTAGTGATTAATGTACCGTGTACTGTTTTTTAAAATGTGTCCAAATTTTGTTCTGTTTCTAAAAGCCACTCTGTTCTTTCATAGTTGACTCTTTTAGGTATTGATGTTGAATGTTGACCTTTTATTTTACAAGTTATATTTTTGTTTTGTTTTAAATATAATTAGGGTAATCAACCATAATGAAGGATTGATTGATTGATGGATTGATTGATTGATCAGCTGCTTTTTCCACTCCTCCCAATCATTAATTTAATCATTCATATTAAGCTTGAACATCAAAGCAACAAATGCAGCATTGACACTATAGACCAGTGGTGGCGAACTTACTGAGTGCTGAAAAGTACGCGCTTTGCATGTGCCATCCACACTTGCGTGTGGCTCCTCTATATGCACTGATGTGCAACTGCACCATCTGCACATGCATGAAGCTTTTGCATGTGCAATGCTCGTGTGCTGCACGCAGGCACTCACACACATGCACAGCGGAGGCATGAAGACCAGCTGGGTCTCTGGAATTGCGCATGCGTGCATCTGCATGTGCATGCTCTGCTGGAGGTAAATTGGCCGACAGCTTGTGTGCCCAGCAAAATGGCTCTGTGTGCCGCCTGTGGCACCCGTGCCATAGGTTCGCCATCACGGCTATAGACTGTGTATACTTTCTCCAAAATGCATGTCTCCAATCTCAAGTATCAGATATTGACTCTGGAGAATCCAACAAGGGGATGGATACTATTTGCATATGGCTGTGCAGATACATTTCATGTATTTCTTGGTATTTCTTGTGTTGGCAGTAGATGGGATTTTAAGTTTCATTATTACATAACCAAAACAATGTGTCACCAAAATAAATGGGGAAAAATAATTTCATGCCAGTCAGCTGTCTTGAAATGGTGTTGCAATTTGATTCTTATTCTGATTTTTTTTTTTATAGCTTCTTGCGCTTCTATTTTTTTTTTCTGACACTGCCTTCTTTCAGGAATGATTCAGTTTCTTCTTTTCACACATAAAGGTCATTTCCACAGCTCCAGTTTTTTTTTTCCACACCTAACTAAGCTTAGATGTGGTTTCTCCTGCTGGGGAAGTGATCTTTTCACTCTCCAGCATTTGCAGACATGTTTTCTAAATGAAGATTCACTCAGCCAGTTGCAATTAGTGCAAATGCTCATTTGGCAGTTTGCTTTATTTCTAGGCCATATTTGAACTGTCAGATTGCAGCCAAAATACTCTCCAATGTGTCTTGCTGCTGGCTTGCTTGTTCCAAAATCTTATGCTTCCTGGGGTCTCTAATTATAGTAACATGGCAGATGAAAAGGATTTTAAGTCTAATGGAGAACTGGAGTAACTCACAATCACTGTTTTTCCCTACATATGACCCTCTGTCCTTGACTTCTTAGCCCAAGAAAAAACAAGTGAAGTAATACAGGTTTCTTCTATAAATGTTTAGATGCATCCTTCTCATTGTAAAAAGAAAATTTTATGAAGAACTGATTTTCAAGGAAAATAGAAACCAGATGGATGAAAACCTCTGGCTAAATTCATGGCTTATAATGGAGAGATACACAACATTAATGCAGGACAGGATTCTATTTAGTGGCTATTAATCTCCCCTATAAAATGTCTATCAAAATTAGAAGCTGTTTATACAGTTTTTAGGTAACGAGGTTGGAGAAGTTAAGTAATTTTCTTCCTAGACTGCATTGTAGTTTAAAATAATGTATGATCTGGAGGAGAACTATAAAACAATTCAAAGTAACATCAACCATCCAGAGAGTAATTGAGTATCAGAATTGGATTCCAGAATCTAGATAACAACAGCAATCTGCATATATACCCAAGAAGTGCATATAAGATGAATTTCTTTAAAAAATAAACATAAAACTCTATTATTCTACCATTCATGGCATCATTTAGCCATAGTTGACCAGCCATTGTTTGGGAACAGTTTACTGAACAGGTTATGTCATTGCTGTAATTATTCAACCACACAAAAACAAGTGGAAAACGTTGATATATTACTAATGACAGGAGACCATCAGTACAGATTTCCCCCCACCCTTCCCGAGAAAAGGGCTTTTCCCAATGCTTCTCTTTTTTTGCTTACTGCTTCTTTGGAATTCATTGGTCAAAAGGAGTATTTGGAAACAAGACTGGGTTCTAAGTAGATCATTCAATCAATCAATCAATCAATCAATCTATATGCTGCCCATCTGTACAATAAGGTGATTCTGATAGCTTACAAAGGCCAAACAGATAAATATAAAAAAAACCTATACAAACACTACTACCAGTAGAATCAAGGAGACGGATAGCATGGAGATCAAATCTTCTTACACATCAACCACCTCCAGCAGTAATCGCTTCCCCTTATTCCTGAGAAAAATCTCCCTTCTGGGTCTAGATCTAGAACCTTCTATACATTTGGACCTCGTTCTACCTCTATATCTCAGTTAAACTGCCAGGTTCTTAGTCTCTGTAACTAACCTGATCATCAATCTCCTGAAAGTCTGTTCTATCTTTAGGGCAGGATTCAATCAATAGGACTAGGACATAGAAAGATCATTGGTCAAATCCACCAAACCCCTTTCTCTACTGTTCTATTGGTGATTTTCTTTTTTTTAATTATTCTAAGTTGGAACACCTCAATCCTTCTTTTCATTAACCTAGACATACCCAATTCCTGGAACCTTCTTCTTATGCTTATCCACCAGTCCCCTAATCATCTTTGTTGTTCTTCTCTGCACTCTAGTTTCTAGAGTTTCAACATCTTTTTTACAGCATGGTGACCAAAACTGGATGCAGTATTCCGACTGTGTTCTTACCAAAGCATTATAAAGTGGTATTAAAGTGGTATTAACACTTCACCTGATCTTGATTCCATCCCTCTGTTCATTTTGCTTGTTCATTTATCTGTACTTGCTGAACATGTTACTCCTAAAACTTATGAGTTCCTCAAGGCCTGACACCGAATACTCATCGAATATCTACTTACTACATGTGCAATCCAGGAAATTACTCAGTAGGTAAAACAGAGGGTTTATCCTCCCATTCTCAACAGATTATCCCTTAATATTAGTAATTGTCAAATGTTAGCTTTTTTTTCAATAAAAGAAAGCTGCCCCATTGTGTGGATGGAAAAAAAAACCCCTCCCTCTTGATTAGCTCATTTACATATCAATCGATTGTGTGAAGTGGCAGATGGAAGAGAGCAAGCTCAAAGGATCCCACTGCCAAATTTCTTGTAGAAAGAGTTTGAGAACTCCCCCTTAATTGGTTAAATGCTGTGAAAATATTTCTTCCTTTCACAATGGAGCAAAATGATGGACTCTGGGCTACAATCGCCTGCCTTTCTACACTGCAGTCCATGGAAAGTTATTGCTTAATTAACCCCTTTAAATGAATACCTGATAATTAAGAAAGCCATGGATGTTACCCCAAGGCTCAAAGCAGAAAGTCTCTTCTCTCCAAGTATGAAACGAGAAAACATGCTGTACTAATGGGAAATAATTCCGGTGGAAGGCGAACCAATTAGGATTAGTGAATTCCATTTCATTTAAAGTTTCAAGATACAAGAAGTAATTTATCTAGGAAATTAATAGTGTTAGTGACTTTTCTAATATAGTAGCAAATGGTTCATATCAAATTAATGGAAAGCAAACTGACTAATGCAGAATGAAGCTTATTATGAAGGTATAAACGTTATGGATATGATAAAATACAAATGATTAATATTAGAGGCTTGAGGTCTTCAAAACTGATATCTATTTTTTTTTTAATTTTTCCATATGCTGGAGCAACTTAACTTCATTAGTTAAGTAAATAAATAAAGAAGAGCTTGCTTACTTAATATCTTCCCTAACATTGGGGACCTAGACAAGGCCATTCATTTCCTGTTTCATATGACCCTTTTTGTACATACATGTAATTTTAATGTCTTTGAAACCTTTGCTCTGAAAGCATTTAGATTCAAAAGTTGACTTTAAAATTACACATTTGATTTTAGCCAAAAGGCAGAGATGCAAGATGTAATAACATGGCATTAATAAATTTAGTCACACAACATTATATGTTCAGAAAGCTTTATGTAAAAATACTTCAGTGGCAGGAAGTTTGTTTATAATTTTCTTTCTTTCTTTATTTTTCTTTTTAGGTAAATTGTGTTCTCCCACTATAATGTACTGTGAGAATAACCTTGGGAGACAGAAGAGAAACAGTCAGGGAAGAGATATCTCCTTCCACAGATGGAATGGAATAGGGCCAGAGTAAGCAATCTCCCCATTTTTAAAATGTTTTTATATTGTTTTTAATTATTTCCCTTTTTGTTGTGATGCTCTGTTATGGTCATTTTGTTGCACTGTTTTTTTTTCTCTTTTTGAATTTTGTAAACCATTCAGAGTCGCATGTGTGAGATGGGCAGCTAAATGAATTTGCTAAGTAAGTAAGTAAGTAAGTAAGTAAGTTTAATAGGGGGAATAGTTTCCTTCCAATAGTAGGGATATAATGATTAAAACAGTAACAAGATATGACCAGAAGTACAAGTTTCCTTTAATCCATAGACAGCCTGATGCTTCATTCAGGTACCTCTTATTGGACAGGACTAAACATTTTAACCCTCTTTTGCATCTTCTGAATGATTTTTTTTTGAGGGCGAGTACAAGGAGCACATGCAACCTATGTTCCTTGAGCCTTGCAGAAGTTGACATCACCAAAGTAGCTCTGGACATCTTTTAGAGAAGCTCTTTGTTCTCTTGAACAAAGAGAAGTTGCACTGTTCCACATAAGCATCTAAACAAAAGCTACAGTATGTCAGTATTTTGTTTATCCTATTAAACACTCTCGCTGGCTGGGCCATTAAATTAGTGGTTTTTAAAAAATGGATAGGAAAAAAATGTGTTCGCAGAGGAAGCAATGAGAAGAAATGTGGTTAATCTTCTAAACACTCCTCTCCCCGTTTTGCAAGCAAGGATAGATGTGCTCTAGAAGGATTTAGAAGAGCCTTACAAAATTGGCCATCCAAACAGAGAGATGAATAAAAATAAATACAGAAGTATATACAGAAGATCAATTTTATTACTGAGCATAATTGACATTGTTCCTAATTTTTAATATCCCTAGAAGGGTTGTTCAGCTAAGCAGATTAAATTAGTCAAACAGTATCAGGAGCAGAAAGGGTCCCTGTGCAAGCATTTTCTACAATTTGTAGAACTAGATTGCAATTTTGGAAGTTTGCTGGAGGGATAAGATCCATTTTACTAGAATCAGCCCTGTAAATTGTCCTGATGAATTTTATTCCCTAAAGCCCCTGGAATTTGTTCAAGCCTGAAATCTCTCAAGTTACTACCACTGGTTCCTTTGGTGTCTGCAAAGAATCAAACATTTAATCTAATACGCTATCTTGGATCTGTGCCTGATTTAGTAATTTGGATAATTCTAGCTCAAGAGAGCAATTATTAAAATGAAATTGTCCAGAGATGGAATGTAAAAATTGCTAGTGATTTGGCCATATTTCTATATAAGAATATCCTAAGCTTAGTGGAATGCAAGTATAGAGAAAGGGATGTCATTACTTATTTTTAGCTTTTTTTAAAAAAATAACAAGATACAATGATGTGCAACAAAAACAAAAATCAAATATTTTGGGAACTGAAAAGTTTCTGTACTTTATTTTATATATTATTATGTTGATTTCATTGTATAATGAAATATTTGGGGAATAAATTACCTTTAATGTAATGTAGATAGAACATAATTCTTGGGAGCAGAACCTGATTCCTTATTTATCCATTGATTACTGATGCTATGTACTTTATCCGGATAGCTATGCAATTATTTGGTTTTTTTTATTTTTGCATTTCATCAGATTATTCTAGATGCATTTATAAAAGGCTTGCTTAAGGGGAGAAAGTATACCTAGTTGTATTTACAGAATGTAGACACTGGAAATAACCTTGGAGGTAATCTATTCCAACTTATTGTTCAATGCAAAAATCAACTATTGCACCATCTTTGAACTATTCACTATCTGTTTAAACATCTAAAGAAATTTTGCTGCCTCAGGGCAATCATGAAGACATATTTTTCTGATGACTAGAAAACCCTATTTCCTTCTAATTCAAATTCTTTTTTTAATCATATCGTCCAGAAGGCAAGACAAGAAACAATGGATGCAAGGAGATAAGCAACCTACAACCAAAGAGAAATTTCCCAACAATGAGAACAATTAACCAGTGGAATGGCTTGCCTTCAGAAGTTGTGAGTGCTCCATCACTGGAAGCTTTTCAGAAAAGCCTAGACAGGCACTTGTCTGGAGTGGTATAGGGCCCTCTGCTATAACAAGGAGTTGGACTACTAGAGGATCTCCAAGTTCCCTTCCAACTTTGTTATTCTGAAACAACTGTGGACAGTTTAGAACCTCTAAGTCTTCATCCATACATTCTCCTTGCCTATGCCAAGCTGACTTGCCAATTCTTTATTGAGGACATATCCTCATAATAAAGCTCCATGTTGAAGACATGCTAGAAAAGGTCAAAAGCAGCAATTGTGGAGTCTGCATGGAAGGATGGTGAGATCAGCTCCATATCAGCATGTCCACCTCTTTTCTATATGCCTCATGATGTCACATGCTCACCCAAAAGGATGAATTGAAAATGGTGGGTTCCTGTGGATATTGCTGATGAATAAGGGGTCTCTCCCTTCACAGTGTTGCTAAGAAGAGAATAAACTAGGGAGATGATTATTTTAACCATCACAGCCCCCCCCCTTCCTTTGTGGTCATCTTCCATGACTCCCACACTTTCTCAAAGTAGCCTCCAATAACTGCCGCCACATTCTCATATAATAACAAAGATGTTTTCTTATCTTCAATATGGGAGGAAAGGACATTGCTTGGGGACATGGAGGAAAACCCAAAGACAGGTATCGTGTCTCCCTACAGTCTTGTTTTCCAGCCAAAACATGCCCAATGCTTCCAATTCTTTCTCCTAGATTTTCCTTCCTGCCCCTTCCTAATTTAGTCATTCTTCTGGGGACACATTCTGATTTCTCAATGTCCTTAAAATTCAGTGCCCAGAATGGAAAGGAACTATTACTGTTCTTATTGATATTTTTCAAAAAATGCACTATAGGCAGAGATAGGAATGGAATGCATGCTTTATGAAACTGGAAATAAACTAATCTTACTATCCATCGTTTCATATAGTTTTCAAGTGTAGAGCATTTGCTCCTTAAGCAAGGTTACACATACAGGTAGGCAGATGAGTGTGTTAAAAAAAATGTGGTTTCCCCTCCCCTCCCTGAAAGCAATTACTGATGCCCTTCCAGGCTTAGAGTAATAACATGGAATGTCAAAAGAACTTTCAAAACTAATGAAGGCTATATCAAGCTTCTTATTTCCAGCCACGTGTTTCTGAGATTTCCAGATATATATTATATTAATTATTAATAAATAATAATAATGTAATCTATCTATCTATCTATCTAT
>JAEANM010018086.1:0-12755 GCA_017656035.1 Myanophis thanlyinensis | reverse complement strand
TCGCGTAAGCATTTCACTGCATATCGTACCATGTATGACTGTGTATGTGACCAATAAATTTGAATTTGAATTTGATGCATTTGCTCATTTACTGAGATTGCAAGATGTACACGTAAAGACTTCTTAGCTACCGTATATAGTTAAAAATATGCAAAGGCGCCTCTTTGCCATTTGTAAGAGTTTCTCCTCCCTTTCAGAAGAAATTTTGAAAGCAAATCCTCTTTCCTCAAATTAAGTGAGGAGCATCAGAAGAGGATGGGGGAAACGGGGATTGGAGTTGTTGATTTGCTGCTTATGTGTAGCACTGTTCAAAATATATGCAGGTTGTTTTTCCAAACAGCTCAGCTGCAGTGGTGAGGAGGGGGTGATGGATTCTTCCATTCATTTCTTTGAATGAAAAGCCTGAAGTCTTTGGATTTTCTAAGCCAGAAAGAGCTCCATACAGCTTCCCCCAGGAATGTTAGCATGCAGTAATAGTCTATCCTGAGTTTGCAGTGTTTCTCAGTTATTTCTTAGCCTCAGATTGATCCTGCAGGAACAGTAACTGTTTCCTACTCTCCTTCTGCTTAGCCACCTGCTGTTCTGCCTTAACAAACAGACTGCAGTTTTTTTCCCCCCCATTATTTATTAAGGATGGTTATTGGGTTTTGCTCTCAGTTCCCATCTTTGTGCATGCATACATGATTGTCAGGACCCCAAAGTTACTTCTAAGCCATTTTTTTTATTGTTCTTCGCATATAGACAGAATCTTGCCAAACTAAAGCAAACTACTTGCATCATTGAAGAATCTACTCAGAGAACTTCTAAGGAGGAGCTGTCTTAAACTTTCTTCCTCCCAATCCAAAACTATCTAGACTTTGCCATTTCTTGGTTCTCTGGTATATATGAAGAATTCCTCCTGGGAATCCAGAGTACATTCTACCGCAAATTATCTTTCGATACCCGAGGGACTCAGTTGGAGGGGCAATACCAAAGTGACATCATGCATGTTGTGTAGATGAGGGTTTCCCCTTTTCTTGTTTATTTGAGGTTGGTGTTATTTTCCCTAAGTCAGGTTTTTTTTAAAAAGGAAAACACTTCAAGGGTTTGCATCTTCCCTGATTCAAAATGGCAGGAGGCCACACCATCAATTGGAGCTGGAGGATTTGCCAACAATCAGACTTCAAACCCCAAGAAAGACACGTTGAGGTTCTTCTAAGCAGCTTCCCTTATTTTCCTCATGCAGAGACAGAATCTTGACAAAGGAAAGCAGTTACTTGCATAATAAAAGATATACTCTGAGAACGTCTAGGAAGGAGCCATTGTGACTCTCTTCTTCCAAGACCGAACTGTCTAAACTTTGCTATCTCTTGATCCTCTGAAATGCAGCCCCTTCCTCCTGAGAATCCAGATCTACCTCCCACCACCGTGATTTTCAAGAGGCACAAAGGATAGAGGGAGTTCTGGATCCCCCAAAGTGGAAACTTCAAGAGAACTTTGACTTCTGGTAGATCTACTTCTTCCTTACTCTTCCTTCTTCTCTTCATGACCTCCTGACTCAGAGTATTTGAAGGGGACAGAGATTAGTAGAAGATCTAACTCATCCTGTCCTGGATGATCGTTAATTCCATAGCTGGTGATTTTCATCGCAGTCTGAAGTCTTTTGTCCAACAGTAAACCTCCACTTAAAAAGCGGCAGATGCCACTTCAGAAACATCCAGAGGTTTCAAAAGATGTCGTTCTTAAAAGATGGACTAATTGACCAGAAGATAGAGTGCCACACTCAGCTTCACCCTCAACTCTTGCTTCCCAACAGGATAGTTGAAGACAGAGAAAAGAAACCTAGATGCAGCCCAGCATGGAACCTGGTCTTTTTATTACTCTCCCAAACACATCAAATCCTTTTTAAATTGAGAGGGATGAAATTCTTTTTCAATGTGAAACCAAGGGGGAGTAAGCCGAGGCAGGCTTTAAAGCTCAACAGACAACCAATGGCTGCCCGAGTTTATCGGTACTCAATTCATCGGCCAGCAAAGGCAGCTTCGGATTGGCTGCTGGCTCTCTACAAGGGTGCCAGGCTTACAAAGATGCTCATGTGCTGTTCCTATGGCGTCTTGATCTATTGAAATAATGAGAAGGGCTTGCTTAATGGCTGCATCACAATCATGAGATGAAAACCATTGGCTGATACAAAGGCCAGTTGGCTAGAAGTGGGCTGGAGCACCAGAGCTGGCGGTGGGAAGATCTTTTCCCTGATTGGAGACCAAGCCAGCTGCACAGTTGACCTGCCACTCAGTTCCTAAAGGGACAAAAAAGGCCTCCGGAGACTTCCTTGTCTCTCCCCCACCCCCCAGCCACCCCTCCAGGGAGGGCTCCCAGCTGTAAAAAAAAAAAAAAAAGGCTTGACTCATCCTGCCTGCCAGTAATTACACTATTGGCTGGCTGGCTGGCTCGGATGCAAACTGCAACCAACTTTCCATTTTAATTGAAATTTCCTGGGATGTGTTATTACATGGCAGTGATTGTTCCACCGTGCTAATGAGCCTTTGCTTAGATGATTATCCAAGTGTCTCTCCAGCTGCTATTTCATTATTATATTATTAACGATCAGATAGGGTCTGTCACAGGCGAGATGAAGTCTACGCAGAGCAGGCGACGGAGAGAGAGAGAGAGACAGAGCGGTGCATGAAGGAAAAAAATGACAGCCGGACATGCATCTGAAGACAGAAGCCTTCCAGCCTTCCTTGCAGTTCTTATTAAATGTCCCCCCCCCCAACCTCATCTCAGTGTCAGCATCCGATTCGCCTTTTAGGATTCAGCCGCTGAATTTGCCAAAGCAACGTTGCCATTTATTCGCTTTTTTAAAAAAATATCCCGTTTTTATTGTGTTTTTTTTTACAAATAACCCAGGGCACCAGACATTCAACATACTCCTTCCTATTTTCCCTACAACAACAGCCCTGGGTGGTAGCTTGGGCTGAGAAAGGACTGGCCCAAACTCAGTCAGCTGGCTTTCATGCCTAAGGTGGGATTAGAACTCATCATCTCCTGGTGATTAGCCCAAAGTCACCCAAGCGGCTTCCATGCCTAAGGCAGGACTAGAATTCACTGTCTCCTGATTGACTCAAAATTACGTCAGTCAGCTGGCTTTCATGCCTAAAATAGGACTAGAATTCACTGCCTCCTGGTGATTGTTCCAAAGTCACCCAGTCAGTTTTTAATGCCTAGGGCAGGACTAAAATTTTCCATCGCCTGGTGACCAGGCCGAAGTCACTCAGCCTGCTTTCGTGTCTAAGGCAGGACTAGAACTCACCGTTTCCTGGTTCCTAGCCTGATGCCTTGTATGAAGCTATCTCTCTTACCTCCGAGTGAAAAAAAAAGTCTATTTTCTGGGGGGAGAGTTAAAAATGCATAAAAATGTATTGCGGTCATAGCTAAATCACAAAGCAATCTGTTCCACAAATTATGCTACCATAAGGAATTCTCTTTCTCTATGGAAATGCTTCCCAAACAGAAAACCGCTGATATTAGTGATGTGGTTCAGAGAGAACCCTTGCTACTCATATGTGGCTTAATAAATATATTTGCATTCATTTGTGGCTTAATTGAAGCCCAACCCTGTGGGTTAGGAGGGTGGTCTTTTGCCCCCATCTTTGAACCTGCAGCAATAAAATCCATAGGATGCTAAATCTTGGAAGGGAAGAATTCGACTTTCTCCAGATGTTGACTCCTCCTTCGCGGCTGGGCCTCTGGAGTTCAAAACTCCTTCTTCTGTAGCCAAAGGACAACTGGAGGAATTGGACTGGGAGAATCTGATGATCTGCTTTCACTTTCAAAGGTCTGAAAACCCCAAACCACCATATATGAACATCCTGCCGTCCTGCTTCTATTAAAGCACACCAGACCAAAATCCTCTCTTTATCTCTTTATCTCATCAGATGAGATCGGGACTGTCTACCAAGGCCTGAGTTTTGTCCGTTCTGCACGGTGTGGAAACTGCAAGGGAAAAACTGCAAAATTCATTTCCGCAAACACGGCTGAGCATCCATGCTCTTCAAAGCTCAGAGGCTCCTGTTGGGGATTAAGGAAATTAAAATCCGACATTATCTGGAGGAAGGACTGGACTTCGGGGAGCGATAAAGGCGCCTCCGAGCAAACAGAATGTCACGCTCCTCAAAGCATTGCAGATTTTGTTGGCACAACTCCATCTTCCCGCTACTTTTCCAAGGTGAGATAATTAGAGACTTTCGATTTACTGCAGGATCTTACGGAGGTGCTTAAAAATAAAAAAACAAATATGTCATGGCTTAAAAAAAAAAAGAAAAGGAAAAAAAATCTTCCAGATAAATCCCAGGGAAAACACAACCACTGCAACAACAAAATCCAGCGCTTGCCTTTTAATGTCAAAACTGACAGCCTGATTTCCCAAGAAATTGGTCTGAAAACCTATTTATTTGACAAGGAGCCCTTGTTCCTGTTTCTACGTTTTATTAGGGTCTCCTACAGCAACTAGAAAAGGGACTATCAGAAAGGCAAAACCGAACAACTCACCGCAAATGTTGCCGTTTGACAGCTCAGGCAACTACAGAAGAGCCAACTTCCCTTTCAGATAAGCAAGTTCATTCTACTTTTTTTGCGAGATGTTTTTAATACCTCTTCCCTCTGGGAGGTGAGGATTTGAAATTTCAAGATTCAATCGTTTCAGCTTCTAAAAGGGAAAGCTGGTATATGTGTGATTGTGGAGAGAAGAGGGTGTGGTCTTGAGGGACAGGAGAAGCGTCCCTAGTATGTGAATGGACAGATCAAAGAAGTTTGAGTCCGGATGTAGAATGTAGTAGGAATGTAGAATGTAGTAGGAATCGCAAGTAGGCTTATATACTGCCTCACAGCCTTCTCTGAGCAGTTTACAGAGTCAGCACATTGCCCCCAACAATCTGGGGGTCCTCATTTTACCGGCCTCGGATTGATGGAAGGCTGAGTCAACTTGGAGCCTGGTGAGATTTGAACTCCTGGCTGCGGGCAGAGTTAGCCTGCAATGCTGCGTTCTAACCACTGAAAGGGAAGGAAGGAAGGATTAGCGCTTAGACTTATATACCTCTGTAAATGGTTTACAGAGTCAGCCTGTTGCCCACAACAATCTGGGGGTCCTCATTTTACCGACCTTGGAAGAATGGAAGGCTGAGTCAATCTTGAGCTGGTCAGGATCGAACTGCTGGCAGTCAGCAGAGTTAGCCTGCAATACTACACTCTAACCACCGCACCACCACGGCTCTGTGTAACCAGGGATAATATCTCAGAGAAACTCCCCTAGTTCCCATGATGATATAGGGAAGAAGGGGGGAATTCCTGTTACTATTGCTTTACCATAAAAGTAACACTTTTCTTGACCTACGTGCCATTGGATTCCTAGTCTGTTCTTCCTTGAAGGGCTGACCTCCATCATCTGGATAATCAGGAACTGCATACACCAGCAACCATAGCTACCACAGCCAACACAACAGAGAGCTATACAGTACCAACCATGATTGTCCAGGGGTCAAAAAAAGTCAAGATGGCAGGAGCAAGCATTGTCTCTGGTTTGCATCCATGCATGAAAACATGCATGTAAAAGGAAGGTGGCCCTCCAAGCTTGAGGTTAGAACAGACAAATGGAAGCTGAGTGGACTTCATCTCCCAGAATTCCCATCAATGGCTATGCTGGGAATTCTGGAAGTTGGAGTCCATATGCCTGGAAATTGCCAAGCTTGGAAAACCCTGAGTAAGAGAAATATCCCCTGCAGAGGTATCTGTTAGTAACAGCTAAGATGTCGCCATTTCTTACTTGTAGCAGCTATAATTTGGTTAAACAGATTCCCTGTTATCTTTATGTGTGTGTGTCTCTCTCTCTCTGTGTGTTTGTGTGTTTGTGTGTGTGATGGGACAATTATTAACTTCATTTTCAGATCATTTCTGTAAATATGAATCGGCCACGCCTTTCTATATGAAGTCTAATCGATGGGGCTTATGTGTAAATATTCACCATCAAGCCACTGTTAAATGACTCTAAAAGAAATGCAATTAACTTCAAAAGCAAATCTTACTTTAGTGTAATGTGTTGTTATTTTTTCCTTTTTCTTCCAGGGCAGCTCTGAAATAGAAACCTTCTTTGCCAGTCACTTAAAAACTGAACAATAACACAACCCCAGGCTTTGTTTGACATCTGACTCGCCCTTCATCGTATCCGTTGATTGGATTGTAATGAACATTTAACTATCCCATAATGCCCTGGCTCCACACCAGAGGTGTTGTGGGAAGGTTAAATGTTTGGTGGTGCTACGTACTTGGATACTAATGAGCTCCATCGTGTGTGTGTGTGTGTGTGTTTCTTTTTATTTATGGAGAACAAGGACACTTGAAGCTAGCTATCAATGGGAATTGTCCCCAGTTCAGGAGGATGTGTCACGTTTGTGTGCTTCATTCCATGCAGGAAAACACACACACACAGACACACATGGAGAATGTTGCTGTGAAGCCCCCAGCTTTTCAGAAATCTCAACCAGGCTCTGGTTGCAAAGACACACTGAAAAATGTGTGCGCATTTGAGCGAGGATGCCTGCAGATCACACCAGACTGAGTAAACATCCCAGAGATCCAATTGCTTCCATCTCTTACATAGGTCCCTCTTGGTCCCCATGGATTATGCAATGAGAAACGTGATGAAGAGACAACTGGATTGAAAGTCTGAAGACACAATCCATCCAAGAGGCAAAGAAAGGAAAGGAAAGAAAAGAGAAGGTTTTAGCAATATGGCCATTTCCTCCTTTCAAGCTTGATTTCATTGAGGGCTGAATCAGGGTTGTGTTTGACCTCGGGGGACCGGGGTGTGCACGGCCAGCTTAATTTCATTTGTGTCAGATGTGCCTATGGAGGCCCGAGCACTCTGCCAGTGAAAATGGGCTCCCGAGCTCCATTTTCAGCTGCAACGACTTCCCCCTTCCGAGCTCCATTTTCATTTTTTTTTTTTAAATTTGTTTATTTTTTTCCAAACACATAAAACAGACAGAAACAAAACATACATACATACATATAAAACATAAAAACATCTTCCTCCTCCTGAGCTCCGTTTTCAACTGCAATGGCTTCCTCCTCCTGAGCTCTGTTTTCATCTGCAATGGCTTCCCCCCTCCGAACTCCATTTTCAACTGCAATGGCTTCCTCCTCCCGAGCTCCGTTTTCAGCTGCAATGGCTTTCTCCTCCTGAGCTCTGTTTTCAGCTGCAATGGCTTCCCCCTTCCGAACGCCATTTTCAATTGCAATGGCTTCCTCCTCCTGAGCTCCATTTTCAACTGCAATGGCTTCCTCCTCCTGAGCTCCATTTTCAACTGCAATGGCTTCCTCCTCCTGAGCTCCATTTTCAACTGCAATGGCTTCCTCCTCCTGAGCTCCGTTTTCAACTGCAATGGCTTCCTCCTCCTGAGCTCTGTTTTCAGCTGCAATGGCTTCCCCCTTCCGAACTCCATTTTCAACTGCAATGGCTTCCTCCTCCCGAGCTCCATTTTCAGCTGCAATGGCTTCCTCCTCCTGAGCTCTGTTTTCAGATTTGAAGTCCACAAGTCTTCAAGTAGTCAAGGTTGGAGACACCTGCCTTAGCCCACAGGTCCAGGTATTTTGTGTGTGTTCAGTAGCAGTCATTGCTGAAGGATTGTGAGTCTTTGCTGCTGCTTCCTCCCCCCCCATCTTTATTACCTTGCATGAAAAGCATCTGCTATTTTTGTTTGCATCTTAGCATTCCCCTCTGGCCTTCCTGCTGGATGAATATTGCCACATTCCACTCGACTCCTCCTCACAGAGCCCTTCTGCCACCCATCTGCCATAGCAGGGGGTCTCCAGTTGCCTTGGCAACTAAGTGGAAACCTGGTTTGTTCAGCATCTTCTCTACGGGGCCTTCCTTCTGTTCCTTGGCTTGGCCAATAGCCTGTCTCATCCTTTCTTTCTCGTTCTCTCATTCCCTCTCTCAGTTTTCTTTCATGCTCTCTCTCATTTTCTCTCTCTTTCTCAATCTCTCTCTTTCTCTCTTACGTTCTCTCTCTCATTTCCCTCTCATTCTCTCTCTTTCTCGTTCATATTCTCTCTGTGCCTGTCTCTCTCATTCTCTCTCTCTTCCATTTTCTGTCTTGTTCTCTCACTATTTCTTATTCTCTTTCACATTCTCTCTCTCATTCTCTCTCTCCTCTCTCTCTCTCTTTTTCTCTCCCTGTTTGTGAAATATTTTGCTTTCTCAGCCCCTTTGGTGCTGTTGTTCCTTCATGACTAGCATTCTGATGTTCCCGAGGAAGCTTTCAGATGTCATCCTAGTTAAGATGAGACCACGAAAGGCCCCTTCAGTGATGGACAGATAATCTTCAGAATCAAATCGCAGCCAACCCTGGGGATAATTCCTCATGTCCATTGGGAAAGAACCTTTCCATCTTCCCAATTGCAAAAATAAAACAAAATCAAACTAAACAACGGCCTCGCAAAACCTTCTCCATCTGGATCCCACTGATAATCAGGGGCATCCAATTTGCCTGACCACTCCAGGCAGTCGAATGCTTTGTTCTGACTCCAGCATCATCACAATGAGAAGGTTGCTCTTCTTTTCTATTTGTTCTGCTTTTCTGCAAATCCCTGCTTTTGCGTTAGCTACACCGATGCCTAGCCCACACAGTTTTAGCTCCAACATTGGTGTCTTACTGCTAGAAAGAGTTTATTAGTCAGAGATTTAACTCCACCATTTTAACAACAACATCATGTCCTTTCAAGTCAGGACAAAAGCTGATCTGAACTTTGCCCAGGTCAAAGACAAGTATGGGTAATTCTTTAATTGCTTGCATTGGTAAATCCATAGATTTATCTAGTTACTGTGAGCAAAACACATGTGGGGCTCCTAAAACTGGAACTTATATATGCATTTTATAAAAGAGCTGAGTGTCAGATTATACAATAAATTGCATTCCTTCGCCTCCTCCATAATTCTAACCTTAGTCATCTTGGAAAATTCCCTATTTATGTCAATTCCCACATCCCAACACATACATCTGAAATAATAATCAGCTTGTTTTTCAAGACAGTGTTTATTTTTACCAAAAAACCCGGGTTAATTTACGCTGCAGTGGAATTTACGCTGCAATGTTATTACGATGCAATTAAAATAATATTTAACGAATTAAGTAAATTTGTTTACTTTGCAGAGAAAAACCCCTCCAGATGTATCAAACAGTTCTAACAGTCACTTGAAGCATCAATTTCGGCTTCCTTTTAAAATCTGAGCTCCTTCCATTCAGCTTTTGCATCTTCACCATTCACCATCTTTTAGCAATGTTTTTCTGGGGTTGAAAATATCTAGTGGTGAGCCATTTTAATTCCTTTCCGATGGTTCAATGGAAGAGATCAAAGGTGCTACTATCTCTTCCTCTTCTTTTCTCTTAAAGCATCTTCATACACAAGACATACCACACTATATTATTGAAGTCTTGTTTAGGGTGACATCTAAACTGAAACCAGGGCTCAGATTATAATTAAAAATAGAGTAATCGACAAATTATAGCCAGGAGCTGTTGTAAATAACCAACAAACCAAAATTGGATTCATAGATAACTTACCCTTAAGATACCCAAGAGTCTTCCTGAAAAATAAGGCCAATTACAGGAATGATCACAAAAGGAAGCTACTTTTATAGGAGGTCTCTGATGTTTCTGCTTGGTCTTTCACAACTTCTAGAGGTGCTTGGTTATTGTTCTGATACCAGACATGGAAAAGCAATGGATGGAAACTATCAAGGAGAGAACCAACCTAGAACTAAGGAGAAAATTCCTGATGGTTAGGAACTTTCTGGAACAACAATGGAATTAATCAGTGGAATGACTTGTCTCCAGAAGCTCCCACATTGGAGGTTTTCAAGAAGAGATTGGGCAAGTATTTGTATGAAATGGCTTTCCTTCTTGATCAGGGGGTTGGAGTAGAAGATTAAACCTCCGAGGTCCATTCCAATTATGTTATTCTGTTATCTTGGGATTTCATTAGTCCCATTTTGGGCTTCGGCAGTAGTTTTGTATAAATCTTCTGGAGACGTTCTGGAGATCTATGGAGGCTGAAAGGCAATTGACTTGATTATCTATGGGACAATAGGTATGTACTGTATGGTTAACGGAGACCATAAGTTAAGGCGTGCAAATGCATTATATTTTACATAGCCAAAAAAATAGCTAAGGGGATAAGAAGGAAGGCAAGCATGACTACCAATAATCCATTTATTTTAATAAAAGAGTCAAACATCCTTCACTGCAGTTCATCTACAAGCCATCGATATTTCAGGATAATGGCACAGCCCAGGCCGGGGAAACAGATTCCTTGGGTCCCTGATGTTTTTTGTTTCTTAGTTAAAAGTTTGTTGTGGAAAATCGGATGCTTAATAAATTGGCGTCTGACTTGCTTTAAATCACTTTCACAGGCATTGCTGAGCAAAAATATAATTATTATAAACCGGTCGTTTGTTACCAAGAAATCTCATGCAATTGATTCCAGCCACCAAGGGAAGAGGGCTGCTGATGAACTAAGAGAAAAGGGGAATTAATGAAAGTTACAGATTGAGACATCGAAGGCGGAAGTCGCAAGAGAATGTGGGTTTTCGTTCTTTTTCAAAACAGGGGGAATAAATATAGAGAATTAAACTCCCTTTCTCTTTTGCACATTCTCCCTGCTTGATAGCCACCCTCAACC
This sequence comes from Myanophis thanlyinensis, assembly GCA_017656035.1. NCBI lineage: Eukaryota > Metazoa > Chordata > Lepidosauria > Squamata > Homalopsidae > Myanophis > Myanophis thanlyinensis. The sequence continues at coordinate 2,039 of JAEANM010018086.1, read as the reverse complement.
ACAGATTTGTGAAAATCAAGGTTTGCATTCGTGAGAATTAGAGTTAAAATACCAACCTCCCATACTGGGGTGTTCTTTTCACTTTGATAAAAAAATAAAATAATTAAAGTCAGCATAATTCGCTAGTCCATTGCCATTGTCTTCTTTAATTGCGGCATGGAAGATGGGGCCAACTTACAAAGCCAAGCTACATCTTACACCTCCCATTAGATACTGTAGAACAGAATATAGAATAACGGAGTTGGAAGGGACCTTGGAGGTCTTCTAGTCCAACCCCCTGCTTAGGCAGGAAACCCTATACCATTGCAGACAAATGGTTGTCCAATCTCTTCTTAAAAACTTCCAGTGTTGGAGGCAAATTTTTCCACTGATTAATTGCCTTACTGCCAGGCAATATCTCCTTATTTCTAGATTGCAGATACACAACTTTGCAATTATGCGCATAAAGGCTTAGCGTGTTGAATGAAACACGTCAACTTATCTGGGGGAGGGCTTACTCAGTGAGAGCCCATTCTGATAACCCCAGAAACATCTCTGGGTTGTCTTTCTTGTTTCTCCTTTGGTAAAAGCAAATGAATGTTCCCAAAGCTTGAAAGTTGCACAAATGCATTTGCAAAATAGTTCCTTATTGCAAATCGGCTTTAAAAAAAAAAAAAAAAGACTCTAGACATTCTCTGGCTAACTGGTTTTATTTGATTTTAAAAAAAAATTCCACCAAAGCAATACATATTTTTTATTGGAGACGCACTGCGTGGAAGAAAGATTGAAAAGGACAGAGGTAGGGCAGGAAAAGAAAAGAAATAAACCCTGGGGATTTCTGAGGTTGATCTTTACCCATTGTGATCTAAACTGGGCAAAGTTCATGGTCAGAAAAAAAATTAATAATAATACAGCTTTTTAAAAAAAAAAAACTTGAAAACTTATATCAAATTAAAATTTTGATGAAAGAAGAAAAGACCCAATGGATGATTGATGCTTTTAATTCTTTTACCACTTCTTTCTTCTTTTCTATCTTTTCCCTTCTTCTTTGTCTTTTATTTTTTTTATACTTTTGCTTCGTTGAAAAAGCTCTAATTAAAATATCTGCATAAAAATAATAAATTGGGTGAACTTCTGCAGATGGTGGGACTGATTTTTGTCAGAGACTTTAAATAAACAGAATTATCAGGTTGTAAAGTCCCTGCATGGCTTATATTTCAGAGACATCTTTTCTTCCAGAGCAGACTTGCAGCAAAAATGTTTAGCATGCCGGGGAAAGACTGTTAATTAAATTAATTATCCCAGTAAATGGACCCAGAGGGATCCTTCAGCAGGGGAGGAACGTCTTTCTAGAGAAAACAAAACCACAAAGACCTTGCAAATGTAGCCTCTTGAAAAATAACTGCCTTGGAAACAGCCTTTTGCTTCCAAAAAGAATTTTGACAGCTGATCTAAAGCAGGGAAAAAAATTACAGTTGGAAAAAGAACAATACAATTGGCGGCTGGTCAACATGTCACTCAACCAGTTGAAAATAGATTACGTGGAAGGGGAAAAAACGGATACTTGGCAAAGTTTATTGTTGTTTAGTCGCTAAGCTGGACCGGACTTTTCATGGCTCCATGAACAAGGTCCCCCTCACATCCTCTGTGATCCCAAGTTTGCCCAAACTCATGTCCTCTGCATCAATGACTTCCCAATGACCATTGGAAGAATTGTAGTGGCGCAGCGGTTAGAATGCAGTATTGCAGGCTAACTCTGCCCACTGCCAGCAGTTCGAATCCCACCAGGCTCAAGGTTGACTCAGCCTTCCATCCTTCCAAGATGGGTAAAATGAGGACCCAGATTGTTGGGGGGGCGATAGGCTGACTCTGTAAAGTGCTTAGAGAGGGCTGGAAAGGATTGTGAAGCGGTATATAAGTCTTAAGTTTTGTATCTGCATTTTGTAATTAAGTGTTGTATCTTATGATTCCTGACTAATGTACCGTTTCCTTTAATGTACACTGAGAGCCTATGCACCAAAGACAAATTCCTTATGTGTCCAATCACACTTGGCCAATAA
>JAEANM010018084.1:0-12757 GCA_017656035.1 Myanophis thanlyinensis | reverse complement strand
AATTGAATTGAATTGAATTGAATTGAAATGTCTGAATAGGAAAATGTAAATGTCTGACTCATGGTAATCTATTCTTTTTTAAAAGGTAAGTATGTAATGCCATGTCTATTTTTAGCGGTAACAGAGGACAGCTATTAACTACAATTGTGATAAAGGAAATAATTAACACACCAAAACAAGAGATACATGAGAAGACTTTGAAGAAAAAGTGAGAACATTTGCTTCAATATGGGTAAAACAAATAAACATAACCAATGATTCAGATCTTTGGAAGTTGAACTGGGAAGGCAGAACTGAAGGAGCTCTTTCTGAAAATCATCACTAAGCAGTGGAAAAGCTACTTAAAATTTACATCCCCAGGAAGAATGTTATCTAGTTGTTTTTCTGCAGTTATAAACTGCTCTAATCACAAACAACCCAGAGTGGTGTATATCACAACCTCCACAAGTCAAGATAAAAACATAGAAATTCCATAAAATGAACATGATTATGGAAATGTGGAATCTGGTCTGGTCTGGCCATCAGTCAAAAGAGAGCAATCCTGCCTCCTCTTGCTCAAAATAAACTGGAGGAGCTGAAGGCAAACATGCTTTGGCTCCTGTCATTGGTTAATGATGTAAGTGCTACTGGACCTGTGACTTTGAGTAGTTTATTTGTATAAATCTTATTACTGGTCATATGGAGCCATGAGTAGGCAACCTCCTTTGAATGAGAATAATTGGGGTGTTGGCTGCAATGATATGCTTGCTTGCTTGCTTACTTACTTACTTATCTAGTATATTAATGTGGTTGTTCCTCTACCAAAGTTACTCTAGGCAGTGAATAAAAGTAAAATACATAAAAGGAAAAGAAAATTACAATCCATAGAACTAAAAAGTAGTAAATTGAGGCCCTAAGAAATCTCACCTACAAAAGATGCACTTGCACTCACATCCGAGTTTTACTAGAACCCTGGCTCCGTTGCCTGTGGGAATAACCAAGACCATAATGGCCTTCTGGAAAGCTAATAGGGTCAACTACATTGTAGGGGCAGGCTGTAATATAGTGGGTAGAATAAGAAGAGGTTTTTCCTTGCCGCGGTTTGGTTAGCGATTCTTGTCCGGTCTGCTCTTAAGATCCTACCTTCGTCACCAGTGTAATGTAGTGGGTAGAATAAGAAGAGGCAGATCAACAATGAACCAGTAATGCTTTATTAAAGGCTCTGATCAACTAACAAGGGGCTGCAGGCAGGCAGCTCTCTTTTATAGAGAGCTGTCAGCCTGCGGCCAATCAAATCACAGGGTTTTCCCGCGCTGGGAAAGCATTAGGTAATGCAGGGGTTCTGAACATGCGCAGATACAACACAGGCTGATTAGCAAGAAAAGTGGGATGACACAGAAGGCACAAAATTATTTTCATGGTGATTATGGCCAGGCAAAAAGAGCTATTTAACAGAGGTCAAACTAGTCCCCAGAATGCTCTTTATCTTTGGGACTCACCTAAGGCTCAAAGCTGGATGGTGCTCTGGTTTGTAGCAACTTATTTTTCTGTGTATTTTTATCATATCATCATCATCATCACCTAAAACAGGAGGAGGAAGGCGTGTTGGATATGTTTGCCACATTGAGTTATTTGTGAAAATAATAAAGATGGGAAATAAATAATAAAGGGAGAAAGTTACACGATGCTGGAAGCATGAAGGGCACCAAAGTAGGTGTTTAGAGGCACCACTTTGCCTGTATGTCATAGGAGGACTTTCCAACTGAAAGGAAGAATATAATTATTGGGAACAAAAGAATAAGGCTAAATACTCCATTAACAGTTCTGAGAGAAATTGCAGACGAGAGAAGATTTAAATAAGAGAAGATTTAAATCATTTCATGGAATGAAATGTTGCTAGAATATATCTTAAACTGTTTCACAACCAATGGGAAGATGTCAGTTTCCAAATTTCACAGAGCTCTAATGTTTCAGCTGGAAAATGGGACTTAAAAGTTTTGACTGCACTGCAGTTAGACTGGAAAGAAATCAATTTCATTGTTGAACAGGGATAATGCTGTTGGATCTGATCCTAAAGTAGTGCAAAGCCATGTGTGGCAATGCTTGTATTTCACGTTTAAAACCTAAGACAAGGGTATCTACTTTGAATTCCAGTTTTCTTTTCTGTTTATTGTACACTTGTTTGATCTACTGGTTTTTACCAAGATGAGAACTGATTGTGGCAGCTTTGGCAATTTATAGCCATATCCATGACTTCAGATATACAGTAAGTCATGAAAGTCATATATTTTCTTCTGTAACAGCTTATGTAATGCATATTTTCTCTACATCTTAACTGAAGAACTAATCAGATAAGGAGTGACCAGCAAAGCTGTGTCTCTGACATAAACCCTAGTGTGCATGTTTTAGCATGTGGGTATCTGAAGGGGAGCTACTCAATTACAATATGACTAGGGAGTTTGTTCATGCTGGGAACTTAGCTGCATGGAAAACTACATGTGTTCAACTGCTAACATATGGACTTGCTCCATGCATAGATGTTCAGGAGTGCAAGAAATAGACTATACAACCAGCCACGTAGTTCAAATGTCCACTTGTTACATGAGCACCCTTTTCTGTAAAGGAGATTCCTAAAAATTAGATTGGGGAACCATCTGGAAAGTTTTCTTTAGCGAACATGAACATTCGGTGACGCAGTGGTTAGAGTGCAGTACTGAGTACTGTAGTACTTCTGCTGACTGCTGGTTCAAATCCTAACAGGCTCAAGGTTGACTCAGCCGTCCATCCTTCTGAGGTGGGTAAAATGAGGACCCAGATTGTTGGTGGCAACATGCTGACTCTGTAAACAGCTTAGAGAGGGCTGGAAAGCACTATAAAGTGGTATATACATCTAAGTGCTATATTAGTCTAAGTGCTATTCTAGAAATTTAGATAATGAAGTATAAATACTGGTTATTGTAAAAATGTCCTATTTAATATGTATTAAAATAATTTCTTAAAATGTCATGTTAGATAGAGAATTCAGTAAGTAACAAGAGAGATATTCAGTGAGACCCTGTTACCTATGAACTTCACATCAATTATTCCTGCTATGCTTGTGCATAATAATGCAGCCAAAATTTTATGAGTGGCCAAAGACAAAATGTGAAATTTATACTTCATGGTAACCTTCCACACCTCAGCATCTTCCATATGTGTCTGGCATATAATTCAAATGGAAGATGAGGGCATCAGATGGAGAAATCTGATCCACAGTCAGTGGTTCTCTTGCAACTTCGTGGCTTACAAAAAATTAAGGAGGCCATCTTGACCATGAGCATTACTCAAGTTTTCTGAGATTTCCAGAAAAAAGTTCTTACCATAATCCAAAATCTCTAAGATCTCTGACAAACAATATTTGAGAAGACCAATTACTCATGAATAAATAAATATACAAAGGAGATACAATATTTTCTTCTTCCTGGAATCAGATCTGCAGACCCATTTATGTTCTACTTTCTATAATTACAGGATATGTTTGTTTTTTATATATAGCTAGCCCTAATGACTATTAAGTGACTGCACTGCCCAGTACTAAACCCCCTTTCTGGTCTGCTACTATTTATAATGGAAACCAGATGTTTCTCTCAAGCTAATAATCAATACAGCACTCATCCTGAGTCAAGTAGGGCTAAACATTTGCTTAGAGAAGCCATATAAAAGTGGTGATAAGTAGAGGCTATTCCCAAGAGTGTTTTCGGTGATGCTGCTTGAACAGGAGATAAACTGTTCAAATTCCTCAGAGCAAATGAGGAATGAGAGTGGTTGGGAGAGAGAAGGATGAATTTATAAATCTTGGAATGAATCAGACAACCAAATTAAACGCTCTTCCTGGCTAGCTGGGTGATCTTGAGCCAGTCATTTCTCTCAGCCCTCTGAAGGAGGCAATGGCAAACTACTTTTGAAAAAAACTTGCTAAGTAACACATTTTCAAGTTCTCGAAGGAAGTAATTATGATTCTTTTCTTCTCTCAACAGCATCCTGAGATAGCCTGCAAGATATTGATTGGTCCCATTTCATGCTTGAGTTAATCTGAATTAATTACCTTTTCCTAATTCATAATATTGCTTTCTCTTTAAGAAGTGGAGATTGTTGCAGCTATAGGTCTTGTTTTACTGTACATGCAGGCAGCTATTCCATTTTTGCAAGTTGTGATAATAAAAGTGTGTAATGGACTAGCATTGATGCTGTTATCTAGTTTGGTTAACAAAACCAAAAAGGACATAACCAAGCTCAGAGAGCACTAAGGACCCTTCAAAAGTGTGCAATATTTAAAATTAGCTGGAAAGGATATTACTGAATTCATTATTTATCCTTGCCCAGAAATGTGCACTGTAAGCAAACAACAACAAATTTATGTCTCTGCCTACCCTCTGTCCTCAGAAGGACTCTTTAAGCAGCTCATCATTTAACATAGTTTACAGTTAAAATAAATAAAGTAAGATTATAACAACAGAACTTAAAGTCCCTAATAGACACCTCTGAGCTTTAAAAGAATTGGCTGTGAGCCTAGTCATTATCCCTGCCAAATTCTCAGACTTCAGCTTTGGAGGCCCTCCAAACAGGCCCTTGAGTGAAATACTAAGTACTAAAGAAGATCATATTCCCAAATTTGATTTCTTCTTTGTAATATATTCCATATTTTCAAAACCCATCTCTCTATGAAATTTGGAGATTCCAAGTTGTTGGTCTTCAGGTAGAGCTGCGATGATACAGTGATTAAAGTGCTGGATTGGGAACAAAAGAGCCATAGAATTTAATAATTAACTTTGGGTTAGTCACTGGCTCTCAGCTCAACCCACCTGACAGAACTATTATTGTACAGATAAAGGATTCTCCATTTAAGCCTTCTTGGCATTCTTAGTGGAAAGACAGGATGCTATAGTATAGGGCACTGCACACAAGAACAACTAGACACAAGAAGAGTTTTTCCCAAATGCCATCACTCTGCTAAACAAATAATTCCCTCAACATTGTCAAACTATTTATTAAGTCTGCATTACTATTATTTTTCTCATCATTCCATCACCCATCCCCTCCCACTATGACTACAACTTGTTACTTGTATCCTTACGATTTATACTGATTATTATTTCCTAATATGTTTTGATTGCTTATTTGTACCCTATGACTATTATTAACTGTTGTATCTTATGATTCTTGATGTAGATGTAAGTGTTGCTTTGCATTTTTTATAAAGCAATAAAGGCAGGATAAAAATCTAATAAATAAATGTCATAATCCACTGGAAACGCTAGATCTCATATCCTTCCTACTTCCCCTGCCTATTAAATGTCATGGGAGATGCATCTCAGTCCTCCTGTCCTTCACCTCTATTGTAACATTTTAAATTTTGTTGGCAAGGCGGAGAACTGTACATAATAATAATAAAAGAATTGTTTGGCTCATTTAGTCTCATTAAAGAAGATGATGTTTTTTAATCAATAAGAGACTGGATAATAGAATTCTCTTTGCCAGCAGACAATATTATATAATACAGAATAACAGATTTGGAAGGAACCTCGGAAGCCTTCTAGTCCAGCCACATGTTTAAGCACTAAGCCCTATACCATTCCAGGCAAATGGACAAATATTGCTTCACCTTTACTGCTACAATCAGTCAACTTTGCCCTGCAGCCTTTTATTATTGGCAGCTTCCATATTCAGAAGAGGTTAGAAACCAGAATCCATTTCCTGTTTGATACATGTCATTAAACTTCTCACTTGCTTTAATGTGCTAAATTACATTAACAGAAGGAGATTCACAAGTGAAAAGAACTTGGCCAATGCAGACCATTTTTCTTAAGCTAAAGTTCTTTTCCCATTTCTGATCAATGAGAAATCTTTTTGCAGTGGTTCTACAAGTTTGGATATAAAATGGGTTTAGACATATTTGCAAGAGCAAAAGATGGAAGTATTAAAGCAGAAACAGGAAACTGGACCATAAGAAAAAACATATGCAAAATCCATATTAGCTTGTTAAATATTAACCAAAATTAAGGTAAAAAATATACGCAAACCTTTGAGCTTTTGAGAATTATTTTTGTGCATGATAGTAAACAACAAGCAAAGAAAAGAAAATGGATAAAGCAGGAGCTTGCATTTAAGTCTGGAGCGATTAACCTCCAACTGTTAGAATAAAGAAATGAATAATGCCTGGTCCCCATTTTTGATAGTATAATATCCTACTATTAGTTGAAACCTGTCTCCATCCATTGGCAAAATATCAAAATTCTTAAGTAGATCAGTTGGGCATTTCTGTGATGTTTCAGCTATATAATATACCAAAAATTGAAGATTATTCTAATAAAGATTATTTACATCTTTCATTCACTTCTGTGCCTCAAACAAACCTTTGTTTAGCTATCAATTTATTTTGTATTTCTTTTCCCCCATCCTCTTAGGAGAATGGAGCCTAAGAATGACAATATCAAGAATTTAAAAGGAGATCATTAAAGCAAGAACATTAAACACTAGTTTGTGATGGAGGACTATCCAAACTGAATAAATATATAAATGAAGAATAGATAAGTAAGATAAATACAACCAACTCCAAGCAAAATAAAAGTAACACGTAGGAATGTTTAAATCTGGGGGGATGGGGAGGATTTGGGGGGGCAGAATGCTCTACAAACATTCAATTCACTACTTAAGAAAACACAAATTAGTTTTGAGAACTATACAAAATCCATGCTCAATAAATCATCAAGCAAAATGTTCTAGTCTGGCTGAAGATTTTCATTTTTGGCTCGCTCTCTCCTTAGTGAAGTCTGCCTAACTTTTTTTGTTGATGCTAAATGATTTTATTTGACTTGAAGTTTAATGTAGCAATAATCAAGTCATTAATTTGCTGTAGAAGTTGAAATTGGCCTCTGGAGCTTAAAACATACTTTTTAAAAGTTCTTATTAGGATTATAGAAAGATTCGGTCTGGACATTTGATTCAAAGATGATGCAATCAAATTGTTGAGTCTCATCGAGTTTCAGAATCAAATCCAACATGTGCAAAATCCATTTTTTATTTTTTAAATAATGGGTCATTTTTATAAAATACTCCACCATGCTAGGCCTGCTGGATTTATTTAAAAAGTGTCCATTTCAACCAATGTAGCTACATAATAAATGATCCTTGTTGAAACGTGTGAGAAGACTTGAGAAGACTTATGGTGATGTTACTTGAGAATAAATATTAGTTGGCGTGGTTTCAGATCTAGCTTATAGCATTATGGCCTTTAACATCAGAAAACTGATAAGAATACCTTTGGGAGGCACTCTCTGAAACACCTGATAGGATTCTGGAAAGTGAAATGTTATATTTGGAGATGAGTAGCCTGTCATAAGAAAAAATAGAACACTTAAGAGAGGAATATGAAGCAACGTAAGAGATTGTTGGGGGGGGGGTAAGGAACCCAGTTCCTAATGAATACAACCAGCTGGATGTCTAAAAGCTTCATAAAATTTTATTGTACAATTCACAGATGATGAGTCCATCTGCAAAATATCAGAAGTGTTTATCATGATCTCCCAGAGAGTTCTGGGTGTGTTCTCCTTTGACACTATTTATACAGCCTTTACTTAAAGGCCTTTTGTTCAGAGGAGATGCTAAGATTATTTCAAGGTGCTGTGGGTGGGTGCTCACAAATATATGTACAGTACTTGAATTTTCAGGTTGCCTTAGCCTTCGAGTTCCATTCCAATTAACAATGGGTAGCATTTCAAAATATGTATTTAAGTTCCTTTAAAGTCAATAGATAGTATGAGTTCTTACAGCAATGAATTCTGTTTCTAGGTAGCTGTATGAAGTACTTCGTTTTATATGCATGGCATCATTTTATTTTAATGAATAGAGATCTAATACGTTTTTTTTTAAGTCTTGAGTTTAATGAATCAGTGTTAAGGTATTGGATTAGGACCAGAGAAACCCAGGTTCAACTCAGCCAAGTCTCTCTCTGTGTCAGCACAATCTATCCCATAGGGCCATGAGGGCCAATCTATGGCACATGTGCCACAAGTGGCATGCAGAGCCATCTCTCCGGCAAGTGAGCTGTCACCCAACTCAACTCCAGCTGTGCATGTGCAATCACGCACGTGAGCAATTCCGGAAACATAGCTGGTCTTCACGCCTCTACTGCACATGCGTGTGATTGCAAGCAATTCCAAAGACCCAGTTGGTCTTTGGGGCTCTGCTGTACATGTCTGCATGATGGCGCATGTACATGCAACTATATGAAAGCAACGCACATGCGTGGAAGGTGCGTGTGTGAAGCACTTACCTTTTTGACACTCAGTGCCAAAAAGATTCGCCACTACTGCCATAGGGAATTGTGAAAAAATAGAGATGAAAGAATGCTAGCAAATAAGGAGACTTTATTAGTGGTTTATTAGTCCTGTGCCTTAGCATACCAGAAAGGAACAGAATCTGTTCTTGAGCATTTGCTAATAAGCTGCTCCTTACATACTGTTGTTTGGGTTCTTCATTGTGATATACCTTATATAACATACAATATATAGAGTATCTAACAATGAGTAAAAACAAGATTAAAAACATTATAACAACACTTTTTCTTTCTTTCTTCATTCATTCAATCTACACAACTGCCCATATCAATTATTTTAGTAAATAAAGTAGATGTCTGTGAGTTGTCCTCATTGTAGTGTGATCCAATAATAAATAAAACTTTTATTTTCTGCCATTAAATGGTACCTCTATTTGCTTCCTTTCAGAAGGCCTCCTTATACCAGTCAGAACAATGAGTTCCTCTTAAGGTTCTTAAGGTAAATAAATAACCACAATTTTGAGATATTCACACTACTACTTAGAGATTTATATCTAAAGAGGCAAAAAAGACACGTTCAAATATTTAGTCCTATTTTCCCATTAATGTCATTTTAAATCAAAGATTTATAGGAAGGTGAATAAGTATACAATTCATTTATTATCTCTGCAAACCTTGCCAAATTCATTTTGTTTTATTGTCTTTTCAAATTACACTTAACAAACTTCTCTTTATTTTAAAATACACCACATTGTCCATAGCTTTGCTTAACCCACTATTTCAATGCATATTTCTCCTTGTGATTTCAATTCCATCAACTATCCTGGAGGATTTTCTTCCTTAAGCAGTTCCACTTATTTTGTTTTGTTGCCCCTTACTATGAGCCCAGTTTCAGATTATGTGTGGAATATTGGAAATCGTTTTATGCCAGGCTAGATTACTTGTCCTTTTAATTCAATCTTTCCAGATTTCCCAACAGATGCCTTCTCTATCCTTGCTGTCTTAACCTTCTAATTTGGAGATGTCAAAGCTAAACCTCATGTATTGGATAAAGTGAGCACTCTATTAATGAATGACATGTGGGATCACTTTTCTCACTTTCTCCTCCAAATCCACATTTTTCCATGATGTCCTATATTCCTTAAAACTCTTTCTTTATAATAAAGTATAACAAAATCCCATCAAAATTCATGCAATTAAATTGGAACCTTCCTAAAATATTTTTAATTAATTTTAGCCTGGCCTTCAAGGTTTTCTTTTGCTCTGCATATATAATGTTTATTTCTTAATAATTTTCCAAAATGTCCATAATAAAAGGATAAGTGTGCTTACCTGCCTCCAAGGAAGTTCTACATGCTTTCTCAGAAGAGATGGGTATCTTGTTCATAAAGGGAACTGCAAATTTTCCTAAGAAGAGAGAAAACAAAACGTGTATATGTCATCCTATGTCCATTATGTATGCCAGTTCTATCATTCAGTGATAAAGTGAAGTTGAATTCTTCCTGTCTCACCATCAATTCTTATCCTTCAGGTCAACATCAGAGTATTTTTATTGCTCTGATGAACTGACTTATTTAATCACCTTCACATAATCTAAGCAGTAGTTGGGGGAAAATTGCCTGATTGAACAAAAAGGATTCAAATTTCTATCAGTATGGGAATGTGATTTAGACATTGCTGTTTTCTTGTAGTCAGGTTGTAGCGGTACCACTACACTGCAGTGGTACCGCTACAGTGCACAAAAGACGCTGGACAGAAAAGGAAACAAGTAATAGGAAATTCACCTTGTGCAGAAATAAAAACTGTTGGTACTGACAAGTTGTAAAGTTCAACATTGCTTCATACAGTTATCAATCAGATGCCTCTGGAAAGCTCACAAACAGAAAAAAGTCTGAATAATGAACATTGCCATACCCCAAAACAGCAGACTAGAAAAAAAAGAACAGGAGAAAAACACAAAATGCAAAGGCTTCCAAACAGAAATAAAATGATTGTAGTAAAGGAAAGGAAAGACAGTTTCAACAGTAACAGGCACTTTGAGTGCAATTCCAAAATATCTGGAGCATCACTTGAATACCATTGGCATTGACCAAATCACCACCAATTAATTACAAAAGGCAGCTTGAAATAGGTTACATCCTACAATTTATACCTTTATTATTACAAAACAATATGTTTGCCTATCCCAGGTTCTTGGGAATGACTCAATAGACAAAAATGCCAATATAGTCTAAATATCTGGCTGACTGTTCCACAAACTATAATAATGTAAACACTGTGATAGTTACAATTCTGACAGTATGTTGTTATTACTATATGAACTATTATAGTATCACTCATTTTACTTTTTATTTTATATTTTATTTTTCATATAAAATTAAAAGCACACCTAAGAAAGATTGCATAAAGCAATCTTATTTATACAGTGATGTTTTTAATGGTTATAATATAAAGGTTGTTACAGCTGCTATTACATGTAAGAACTCTTGTTTAAACAATGAATATCTTACTGTTTAGGACCAAGGAATATAGTGACTCAGAAATTATGAAAGTACATATGTTCCTTCTTGGGAATCTTTACCCATTATATTTACAGACTATAAATTTTCAATTGTCATATCACCTAGACTGAAGATAAAAGTACAATTGGCAATTACACTAATAAAATAATGGGACCCTGTTAGGCCAACAGCTCACAAGCCAATTAATGTATTGTATCAGCTGTCAAGATGACAATCTTTGAAAACATTTAAGATAATGTTTTTTATTAAAGTGCTACATTTGTCAATAAGAGTTTCAAATAGCTACGTATATCTGCTTCACATCAGTTACTCCCAAAATTAACATAGGAGCCTTCCAAGCTTTAATAAAGTATTTGCAGAAAACCCATAGTAATTCATAATGCTTGTTTTCATTCTGAAGTAATCATGAAATTGTGAACATTTCATAACATTTACTTCACTAAAGTGTACAGAAAGTCTTAAAACATCTAAAGGATATAAGAAAAGAATATGTGTCACAGACTATAAACTATTTTAAAGCAGCTTGCAGATCTCCGCACAACAGAGGGGCTTTGTATGTTATTCAAACATCCTAGCCCAAATAATGAATCCTGAAACTAAACGGGGGTATTACCTTAACCCCAAATATCCCAAAAACCATAGGGGTCTGGATTAATTTCCCAGTCAATTCTATTGTGCAGATTACTAACCCTAGAATTAAACTGTCCCTTCTGGGACTTGTATGCTTTACAGTACACCCTTCATTTGGGTGCCTCCTGAGCATTAACTAACTGGAAATTCCTTTCCAAATTTCATCCCTTTCCTTCACTTTGGCCAGAATGATGTCTTGACAATCTGTCTGGATCAAGATTATTAGTGCCAGTAATTGGTGGATTCCCTGCTTCTTTACCCTTCCTAGACTAGAAAAAGAAGAATGAAGGAACTTTTGTTTTCCTGTCACTAGGACTAGAAAGGGAAAGCAGAAGAAGATAGATGGATGGACGGATGGATGGACAGACAGAATAGATAAGAGTAGATAGGTAGATAGATAAGAGAGCTGACTCAGGAGCAAAAGCAACAACGGACCACACAGCCCAGTCTGAAAAGTAGAAATCTTAAAAATATATTTTCTTAAAATCTTCGAGCCTTTCCTGCTGGCCCCCTCGAGCAGAAAACTGAGACCTCCACGTACCATGATGGTGTGATCAGGGAAGCGTTTCCTCAGATCCCTCAAGAACTGGACGAAATGCTCGGAGTAACCGTTGGCCACGTCCAGGCAGATGTACCGGATCTGTGGCACAGCCTCCAGGACTCGCTCCAAGTGCTCCAAGTCGGACGTGCCAGTGCTGGCGGCCACGTTCTGAGGACAGAGCAGAGAATTCATAATCACACACACACACACACACAGGGTGAGAAAACTACATTTCGGATGATTAAACTCCAACGGACCGAGTTGAAAAGTCAGGCAAAAAAAAAAAAGCCATTCAGCTCAGGTTAAGAGGATCACAGAGCTGGAAATGGTCGTAAGTGGAGGACCGGCGTGTGGGGTGGACGTAAGAGAGAGGGAAGTTAAGGCAAAAGTTCCCGCGCCTACCTGGAGACAATCTGGATTCTGAGCTGCAAATTCCTTCCACTCCTGCAAAGCGTAGTGTTTGTGGATGGCGGTGAAGAGAGAGAACTGGGGGGAGGAGGAAACGAGATGGAAAGGATGAAGCCACCGGGCTAGGAAGCCGCAGAGCGTGAGTTCAAGTCCCGCCCGAGGCCTGGAAGATAAGTGAGGGACGCCGGTCCGGTCCCCGTCCCTCAGCCCAGCCCAGCCCACCTCACAGGGTTGTTGCTGTCGGGAAAGGAGATGAGATGAAGAGAAGATGAAATGAAGAGAAGAAGATAAAGATGAGATGAGAAGATAGAGAGAGGGAGGAAGGAGAAAGAAGGAAAAGAAAGGAAAGAAAGGAAAGAAGGG
>JAEANM010018083.1:0-12757 GCA_017656035.1 Myanophis thanlyinensis | reverse complement strand
TATTAGTTCACACAAACACACCATTCTCCTATTCTGGCCCGGCCCCTTTGTCAAATTTTAGAAACCATTGTGGCCCGTGGGTCAAAAAGTTTGCCCACCCCTGTTCTAGACTCACTGAGAATATGGCAGTGGAAACAGATGTGTGTTCCTGTTTAATTGCAAATGTGGGTTTTTAAAATTCAGGATTGACTACTTTTTGTTTAGTACAGTAGCAGCATATCCATTACCCAATTACCATTACTGTAGGCCCTACAGTTTTAACTTTAAATGGTTCATCATCATCTAGTCCCCCAAATCATTCTCAGATCTAGTGTTGCCATTTGAGGAATATCACCAACTGCTATAATTAAAATATTTTTTAGGACTCAACACCTCTTTTTATACTGTTCATGTTGTTTACTTTCAAGCAAGCATTTAATGGGTCTAAATGTAACCAAACATGTACTTCAATGGTCTTTATATAAAGCCATATGGTAGTTTCATTTTTCTTAACTCACCTATGATCACCTCCAATGGTTATGCAGCTATGCCCAGCTGTCACAGCTCCATGCACAGTGTCAGCCAGTAATTGGCTAGCTAATCCTACAGAGCGTGGGTACTTAACCAGGTTATTGTACAGTTCATCGTTTGGCACAGGAGTGAAACTTAAGTCTCCAAAATCATATACCTGACAACCTAGGAACAAGCAGAATGGGAGAAGCAGAGTTGTATGGAAGTAGCTTTGTTTGGTGACAGAATATGATGGAATTTAGAATAGTTATTATTTTCCTATGAATAATTCCCAAAGAATCCTGGTAAGTGAATATTATGGAACAAAAATGGAAACTTTTGAGGGCAGAAAGGATGCTTGAAATCATGAAAATCTGAGAGCACTCTCACAAAATTGTTTCTGTGACAGGTATTGCCACTCATGACACATCATTTGCTAGAAGATAGGTGCATTACCCCATCCACTTCTCTTAATGTGCTTACTAATACTTGCTGGTTGTAAGCCACCCAGAGTTGTTTTAAGTGGGGCAGCTATACAAATGTTTTAAATTAACAAGGTCCAACTTCCTTTTTCTTTTTTTTATGGATCAATGGACTCAACCATCACCCAAAGCACCAAGCTGCAGACACTATTTTATCTTCTAAGAAGATTTACGTGGAGTTCAGAGGCATTAACATGAACAAACATATCAGAGAGATTGGTGTTTCGTACTGCTCTAACCTACTGGAAAAAAAAAGTAAGGACTGTTAAGGAATGAAAGTCAGTTGGGACAGAAAAAAAAGTTTTCAACGGAGACACCAAATTGATGGTTACCACGTCATCACAGATACTGTGGCAAGGTGTGCATCATTTCAGGCTATTTTAAGTAACATAATCTACATTACAGTGCCCTTCAGGTGTGTTGAATCAATTCCTAGACTTCCTAAAGATCCAGCTGCTGAGGAAATCTTGGTCCAACACATGCACCTGGGGAAGGTTGCTATACAGATCCCAATTGTAGTGTCACATATATAGGGGCAATCTAATGATACAGTATGAAGTGTGCATGGTCTACATCTCTGCATAACTTTATACTCTTGCCTATAATCCTCACTTCCATTCCATGTGTTGCCTCTTCTTTAGGTTTGTTAGCACTTTCTTTGTAATCTTATCAGTTCCATCCAACATACAGTTCAAGAGCAAGTCAACCCCTATTCCTTCCTTCCATATAAATAAACCATATATTTCATACTAGTCACTTACTGTATTTGCTCCACATTCATTCAACATCCATCGCTTCTCAACACTACTTTTTCTTGTTCCACAAATGCATCTGATGTATCCTATTTCTAAGGCAATGTTTCTTCTGGCATGTCTGGTATAATGAAGTGGGCAGAAGTAAATTCTTATACACTGAAGTTCTCTCTTCTTTCAACAAACATTTGTTTTTCACCACTGAACATGCATTACCTTCTACTTTCCTTCCAGCATTTGTACCATTGTTACTTTTTTCATTCACTCCCCCATCTTTATTAAATATAACTATTGTTACACATTTTTTCACAATTTGTGTATTGCTCTATATTTCCTGTCAAGCCTAACTACATTGATACAATGTATTAATTCTCAGATTCAGTTTCCCTGTTGCATCATATAGCATCTTTAACATTTGCTGCAAATCATTTTGATATTCTCAACCAAAATAATCTGTACATATTCTACATTCAAATTCTCAAGTAACACCTATACAATCACTACAAGCATTCTGTTTACCCATAAACACTTCTATCCATGAAGTCATTCCAAACCCTTTTTCTTTGTCCAGTGCCAGCTTACTCACTAAGCATTTCTTTCATCTTCATGCATTTTACTTCTGTGAGTAGATTTACATGGATTAAGCAGCCCATTTCAACTCTGTATTGTATATGTCAAGTTTGTTTGCTTTATTATTTTTCCTTAAATCTACAAACCACAATTAAATTTATTTTTCACATTCATTCATTTCTTAATGACTTGCTATAAAGCAAAGGCTGGGATTACATTGCATTTCTCAGTTTGTCATCTCTTAGAGACTTTCAAAATTCAAATACCTTCCTAGCCACTCTTAACAAAAAATAAGTTGTGTAGTTTTTGCATTCGCTCATTGACTTTTCCTTTATACAGAGGAACAATAACAGAATCATTCCAATCATAGCAGAAGCTTTCTCACATAAACAAATCACCTCCACAAGAAAACCACATGTTTAAATTATCTCAATTATCTCATTTAAATTTTCATCCTTACTTTTCAACATTTTAGAGCACTTAATTATTACTTTAAATTATTTTTCCTTGTACATAACGGTTTGTGTATGAACCTGTGTCCAAAATTATCAGGACACTAAGCAGGGAATGCTGCATAATAAGAGTGGCATTGAGACTGATAATATAGTCTAATTTAGCTTACGAAAAGGTTTTCCATTTCATCTTCCAACTAAATATTATGTATTTCTTCCTTCCATATATGTTTTTGCTACACAGATAGTCCTTAGATTACTTCCTTATTTTTTTTACTCAATAGTTATGACTCAATTGTCAATGTCAAGGTGTTGTCAATCTTTACAATTAAAGCCATTTTTACAAATTTAACGTCAGATGTTTTACTCATCTTTCCTACTTTTGAAGGATTTCCTACTACTTTTGACTATTTATCCTCTAGAACTTAACAGCCCCTCTAATAAAAGAAATTAGGGGTTGAAATGTTTGATGGAACATCTTAGTTAATGGACATGTATTGCAGTCATCTTCACAAAATTATATTAACTTTTTAACTGAACTATTATTAAACCATGAATCTTAGTTTTCCTTCAGGAATCTCTGGAATGTTGTTAACTACTGATAATTTTTATTGTGTGTCACAAAGCTAAGCTTTGGATAAATGAGTACATATCAGCTAGTTTAAATGTGTGACTTGTGCTTTCAATTCAAGATAACTTGGATAAAAATATTTACTGTGTTAGTTCTGTTATAGCTATCTTTGTGGTAATCTGATGGTTTGAAAAAGAGGCAAATACTGAGTACATATTTAACTCAAGAGATTAGGAAGATTTAGTTTGATGGGGTTTTAAGAAGACTGAATACCACAGTGTGCCTTTTTGGAATTATTCAAATCTGTTTCAAATTATACAATCACTTATTGTAGTCCATTTCAGTCACTTTTGCTTGATGATCTTCTTGTCTAGGCTTTGAAAATGATTAGGATCTCATAAGCCAATCTCCACTATGATGTCTTTCAAATGTGTTGGACTACACCTTCCCATGATTTCCTATACCCATCTCAATGAGCCAGGGAATTCATAAGACAGTGGGATGCAGATTGAGTGTAATATACTATAATAAACTCAGACACGTTTCTCCTTTCCTTAAACTGGATGATGGCTGGGCAACCTCAGAACAATGAGCACACAACTATGTGGAAGGCCCCAGGTTGAGCAACAACCTTAACGTTTCAGAGGGTAGACTCATCGTGAATCACAGCATATGAACGACTGGGTGGAGGAAGTGAGGCAGGACCAAAAAGAGAGAACTCCGATCCCTTCCCGAAAGATAGGTGTTCCCATCCCGCCCTTCCCACTTACCCATGCTGGAGAGCTTTCCGACCAGTCCCGCATTCCGGACAGCTTCGGGACCGTGATCCACGCCTCTTTTTTTCTGCAAGACAAAACAGAATCCGCGCCCTGATTCCAAGGGACACCCGTGGGACGGGGACACCAACGAACCCACGCGGCCGCTTGGAAATTCCCACTTCCCGGGAGCATCCTTTGCAGCCCCGCCGCTGCCTCTTCCTGCCCCGCCAGCCAAATTCTCTAGAAAGCTCCATCCCAACCTTTCCCTCCTGGCTTCCGACACCCACCGCCTCACCGTTTCATTCCCACCCCCCGCCGCCCATCACTGCAGGCTTCGCAACGCCACCGCGTGTGCAGCAGCCTTGTTCCTGCTGAGGGATCCGGCGCATCGTCGCGGATCGACTGGATCGGGCAAGGTCTTCGGCGCATCCTTTTTGCCCAGCCCAGCACGCGGCATCAAGTTCCCTTCTTTTTGTTAGGCTAGCTGGGGAAGGCGGAGGTCCGCAGCCCCGCCGCCCCCGCCCAAGGACGCCTCTGCCTCGCTCTCTCGACCGCCCCTGCAGTCTCCCGCTAGTATCCCCGGACGCACCAACCGGTGCTGCGGATGATCCCCTAGATCGCGACGCCCACCTACCTGGCCCCGGGAGAAGGGCGCCCCAATGATGGCCACCGAATGGGAGAGCTTCCGAGGGACCCGCAGAGGGGAGCCCGCTTGCTGGAGGAGCCGAGCGAAAGTGCTACGAACAGCCATCGCGGCGAAAGAGGTCGGAAGAGGAGATGCGCGCAAGAGCCTCCTTTGGTTACCGCGCCGGCGCCGCCGCCCGCTCGGCTGAGCCCGAAGCTTTATAACCAGCAGATCTGTCGAGCCTCCGCGCCTTTGGCCCCGCCCCTTGGCCCTCGGCCCACTTGCGCGCCAATCGGCGTAGAGCTCGCCGGGGGCGTGCCTGCGAGCCCCTCGGAAGACGCGGGCGAACGTGACCCAAGGCTGCTTGGAGACCTTCGGCGCTTCTGCATTCCTGCTTGACCCCCCCTCTGGCTTTCGCAGGTCGCTCCGGAATTTTGCCCCCAGTCCCCAGCAAAAGACATTTCTACCTGGGTGGGTTGTGGGTGTGTGGGTGTAATCGAATCGTTTTAAAGTGAGAAGTTACCGGTTTCTCGGTTGAAAATGTGCCTTGGCTCCCCTTCCTCCTTAGACTTAAAACTTAGAATAAATAACTTTCTTTGTCATTTTGAATGTGCGCTAGTCGGCATACATTAAAAAGAAATTTCGTTCCCTACAGCTCGCAGAGTCACCATCTCCAATATGCACTACCTATACATGACAAAAACAAACAAATACAAAATTATGCATATAGCCACAGATATTATATGACAGGAGAAACAACAGGTTAACACCTCCTTAAAAAAACCCTAACAGCAGTCCCAAAACCAGGTTAAATATTGGCTTTTTTAAAAAGGAAAGTTGGGTTCGCAGATCAATGCAGTACATACCTACTGGACTAGGAGGGATGAGGAGACAACTCCCCTTGAATTCAGAGCAATTTATTTTAGTAGCTCTCTTGGAAGATTTAAAGATACGGGACTGGTTGGTTAGTTGTAATCAAGATAATATATACAAAATTCTCCATTCAGACAAATGAGCGTGTGTACAGATGAGACTCACGCAATCGTAATTTCATCATTTCCAGTTCTTCTTTCCATCTATGAGGTGTCAGACTGAAGTATTAGGAAACGATGTCACGCTGACTGGGGTTATTCAGTTTCTACAGGAAATAAGAAAAGCTTATCTTAAGGGTGAGCCTTCTTACTCAGGGCTTGGCCTTGCCCAAAATGTTGGATGACTTTGTGCAAAAGTATTCCTTCACATGAGTTCCTCCTATTCCCTTTGCCACATTTGCAGCCCAAGACCTCCAAAAGTGGATTGTTGGACATATACCATTTCCACAAAAGTCAGCTGGTTACACCTTACAGGTATTTCCTGTGTCTACTGCCATTTCTGGAAATAACTGAGAGCTGACCAGAGTAGACCCATCCATTTTAATCTTTTGCAATCCAAAAGCACAGTCAACTTTTCAGAAAGATGCTTCACAGTTGTTATAAGAAAAATAAGGATAAAAAGAAGTTACTGATGTAGATCAGGTTATGAGGTGCTAGTGAATATCTAGCTCCATTTTGGTAGGCAGAGGCTGAATAAAATCTGGTCTTGCCAACAGGTTAAAATTCAGGATTCTTTTGAGCCATGGGATACAGCATGGAACGGCTAGCTTCCAGCATTTCAATAGTTCTCAAAGAGTTAATAAAATTAACAGCACAGAGCTGTAAAAGCCTATTTAAAGATAAACCTCCCTGTGCTCATTGGATCTTACTCACAACTTAGCACATGTGTATAAGACAACAGACTTCTTTCCTTCCACAATGTTTAACATGGGATTAGTCCTTCTGAGGTTCCTCACTAAAAAGAGGTAGTCTATTTTATTGTGAACCAGAAATGCAATTAATTATCTATATAAGATATAAGAGTTCAGAATGTTGAATTTATCCAGAGCATTTATTGTCTCCTAGTATGATTTGATTGCTTATTTGTACCTCATGACTATCATTAAGTGTTGTATCTTATGATTCTTGATGAATGTATCTTTTCTTTTTATATATACTGAGAGCATATGCACCAAAGACAAATTCGTTGTGTGTTCAGTCACACTTGGCCAATAAAGAATTCTATTCTATTCTATGTGATCTTGATGAAGTCTTGTTTTGTATATCCTTATAGGTTAAATCAACCTCTTCCAATCAGAACATTACTAAAATGAAGACTTTCAGAATTTCCAGCTAGCTCAAAGTCATATTGAATAAAGGCTGGCACCAATGGGAAAAGTAGGATTAGGCTGTACTGCATGAAGCTATCTTGTCTGAGCCATAACAGAACAAGTTCTGAGGAATTTCCACAACAGGTTCTGAGGAGATTCTACACTTCATGGAAAGTTACTGTCCAGATCATGGAAAAATACAGGACTGTTTTGCAATCATGTTTGCTAATGCACAGTTCCAAATGATTTAGTTCCCACATCAGTTAAAAAGAGATTATTATTTTAAAAGTTTAAAAATTTTATAGTGTTTTATTGTTTTTGATTGTACCTGTTTATTAGCATTTGGTGCCAGTCTGCCTTTAAAAAAAATCAAAACAAGCATAAAAGAAATGAAATAAGTTTGTGTATGTGGCACATTTATTAAAACACATTGCAACTGTACAGTTAATCTGGTAAGCATTGTAATTATGAATAAAAAGTATTAAGGGAACTGCCACGTGAATAAAATATCGTTTATTGTAAAGCAAATCCCTTTTAAAAAAAGTAT
Organism: Myanophis thanlyinensis; assembly: GCA_017656035.1. Taxonomy (NCBI): domain Eukaryota; kingdom Metazoa; phylum Chordata; class Lepidosauria; order Squamata; family Homalopsidae; genus Myanophis; species Myanophis thanlyinensis. Next base: position 5,329 of record JAEANM010018083.1, on the reverse strand, counting down.
TCTATAAAATGAAATTATACACCTAAAATTGTGTCACAATTCCCCCACTCCACCCCCGGGAATCCCACAATGCTGGATCCCCCGCTTCTTTTAAATAAATAATACCATTCTTGGCATCAAGTAGAGGTGGCTTTTTTTCCCATTTTTGAAGTTTTTTCTCATTGTTTTCCCAATTAAAAAACAGTAATTTCTCCAATATCAGTATGCGGGAATAGTTTTTACAAGGTTCTCTTTGTGAACCTATGCAATACACGAGATTTAAAAGAAAACCCATCCAAGCCAGATCGTCTCGATGTCGCGGGACGGAGAAGCAATTCAATTCAATCCTTTATGGTAAAAGCACAGCGTTGTGCAGCGAAATTGAGTGAGCCTCCATCGGTACAACCATACAAAGCAAGAACAGCACAACGCTGCCCGAGGAAGAGAAAACCAGGAGGGACCTGATGCATCGGAGGTCTTGAAGAGGGAAGGGGAGGGCTGTCGCTTCCTACGCTCCTGTCCGGGCTGTGTAAAGGGAGGGAGCCGGCTGCAGAAGCAGTCAAGGGAAAGCCCCCTCCGGCAGGCCGGCTCGCCAACCTTTCCAGCACAACAGACAGCTCCCAGCCGCGAGAGGCGGAGCCTTGCTACCATCGAGCGAGAGTCGGCTAGAGGGGGAGCGTAGAAAAGCGTAGAAGAGCCGCTCTGCGCATCAGCGAATCGTCTTCGTCTCGCTCTCCGGCTCGGACATGGCGGAAGAACGGGAATACCTATCGGTCTCCGGGGCTCCCATCAAGCTGCGGCCCCTCCACCACAGCGCCTCCTGTCGGGAGCTCCAGGTGCGCTGCCCGCGCCTGCAGCTGGGCTCTCTGAGCGCCGTCACGTGCTGCGTGTGGCTCGTGGCTTATGGGCTCTTCGTTGTCAGCCAGGTAGCCGTCCGGTCGGCGTTCGTCTTAGAAGCGGGTCCTGAAACGCGGAGTTCGCTCAGGCTCGGGGAGGGAGCGGCGGTTAATGGCCCACCGTTACGAGGGAACACCCTTCCCCTCCCCAAGAATTCAACGGGCAGGCAGCGTTACTCCCCACAAGCCTCCATTCCGGCCCCTTTCAGATTGCTGGAACCTGCTGGGCTCTCAGTACCTTTGTGGTGTTTCTCTTTAAAAGGCGTGGCCTTCCACTCCCAGAATTCCGCAGCCAGCATTGAGCCATACATCTTAAAGATGTGTAGGTAGCGAGAGACTGACTTGGATTCCGTAGGTATTATTGTGGAGCTGGCCACTTATGTATGTGGCCCTCCTAGCCCTTTGTCAGAATGATGTCCCAAAGATGTTTTTTTCCAAGAGGCAACTGGGCTTTCTGTTTTTTCTTTGAAGAGATTTCGCTTCTCATCCAAGAAGCTTCTTCAGCTCTAGCTGGATGGTGGGGAACAGAAGGAATTATATTCCCTGCAGACAGCTGGTCATTTGCATTCTTTTTGCATTATCCATCCAGAGCTGAAGAAGCTTCTTGGATGTGAAGTGAAACCTCTTCAAAGAAAAACCAGAAAGCCCAGTTGCCTCTTGGAAAAAACACCTTTGGGATCCATTTTAATAGTTATAGCAGCTTCTATATTGTGGTACTCTTGTGCTATATCCAGTCAGAGCTGAAGAAGCTTCTTCTATCAGAAGTGAAACATTTTCAAAGAACAAGAAGAAAGTCCAGTTGCCTCTTGAAAAAGCACCTTTGGGACAACAATGACCTGGGTGACTGAGAATCTCCATAGACTTTGTCAGGAAATTAACACACTGTCTTTGACCCATTCTAGTCCACCCTCATAGTAGCTACCACCCAGCTTCCCTCCAGTTACCAATGGGACATGAGGCCATTGTTGGCATGTGGTGTCCGCCCCTCCATCCAAAACCTTGGTCCCTGGCCACTGATTTTTAAAGCCATTTGTCTTTGGCAGCAAGAAAGTTAGGACTTTCTCCCTCTACATGCTCTTCAGAATCACTAGAATTCATATTCCACAACCCACAATCAACCCACAATCAACATTCCTGTCCTAGTTGCACATGATATGGGGAAGTGATGGGAAACCAATGGCATGCGTGCCCGAGGTGGCACACATCCCTCTCTATGGACATGCGTGCCATTGCCCCATTTACTGCCAGTGCGCATATGCGCATGACTTCCTGGAGACCCAGATGGTCTTCAGGTCTCTGCTATGCATGTGTATTTGACTGTGATGTGCATGCACAAGCGCAGTTTGGGCATGCACACTTAGATGTGCATGTGCATTTTTGGCACTTGGTGCCGAAAAGGTTGACCATCACTGATACAGGGTGAAGTCTAATGGCTCTGGAAGACTTTCAGTTGAACAATGGTTGAACTAAATGGCGATTTTCAGCCATCCAGATCATGGTTGTTCCAAATATTTTTTTTTGAAGAGACAACTGGACTTTCTTGTTTTTCTTTGAAGACATTTCACTTCTCATCTAAGAAGCTTTGTTAGAGCTGAAGAAACTTCTTGGATGAGAAGCAAAATGTCTTCAAAGAAAAATAAGAAAGTGCACTTGCCTCTTGAAAAGGGACCTTTGGTTGAAGTAAAACTCCCAAAAGTGAGGAAAGAACAGAACTCTTTTCTACATTTATCTCCTTGTATTTCAAAACATTTTTTCTAGTCCCACATCACCTCCTGCTCATCTTGCCTACCTCCTCAATCTATTTTATCTGCAAGGAGATAAATAGTTCATGAACTATCTTTTCCCCAAGAGGGTCTTTAAGCATTACGTAATTCAAATATCTTATAATTATAAATTATAAGATATTTGAATTAATGTCCAGTTTCTTAACTAGACCTGCAGTTCAATGTAAAATCCATCATGTCTTGTGAAATTAATATGGTTTTCTTTCTAAATGAGAATGCATATGATTTTGGCACTGGTTAAAAAAACCATTAAGAGCCTACCAGCAAAAACAACTATTGTAAATAAAAACAGTTCAAAGATGTTTGTGACCTTCTGTCCCCATTATATGTAATTATCAGTGTCATATCTTCAACTCTATTTAAAAATAAACATGTTCTTATTTTGCCAGAAATGTATATTTTTACAGTTTGATGTTTCATATTTATCTCTGATAGAAGAATAGGTAATATCTGTTTATGAAACACAAATATACAACAGCTGTACAACTGTGCTTAGGAAACTATTGTGTCTGCGTAATTTCATTTTGTATTCTTTAATATAGTGCATGACTGCTCATAGTTTTTCATGGTAATAAGCAGCTCTTCCTTTATACTATTACACTATAATACTGTATATGATTATGTAGAATACAAAATGACTTTTGTCTGTTTGAGAACTTATTTTTCCATTACAGAACAGTATGGTGCTCTCTGCTGCTATATTTGTCACATTGATTGGCCTACTTGTATACCTGCACTTTGTGAAAATTGACCAGGAGTCTCTCCTGATAATTGACTCACTTGGAATACAAATGACCTCATCCTATGCATCAGGGAAAGAGAGCACAACCTTTATAGAGATGAACCAGGTCAAAGATGTGGTAATTAATGAAGCCATTTATATGGTAAGGATATCCTTTCCCCATAGTACTAAGAAATTGTATTAAAAAGAACAATATCTCAGAAAGAAAAAAATACTTGAATATTTCATGTTCCTAGTGAGAGGAATCCAAGGAAAAGAAGTGCATGTGCTTGTTCTACATTATAAAATACCTTTTCATTGCTTATTAATTTTGAAATGGGAGAACTCTGAAGGACACTCCATCTATTGAGTTTAATAGGATTGGGATGGTTCCAGAAATGGCCCAGTCATGAGAACAAGTTAAATTCTAGATATAATTGGCAGATATGTAGTACCAGTATGAGCAATAGACTTGTTTGCTTTCTTCTAAAAAATAACTGATTGCAAGTTGCTTCCTGTTTAAAAAACACCATACCTTTGGAACTGTTTCAACAGTCAGAAAAATGAGTGGGAATGCAATATACAGAGACCCAGTCTCATGAAAAGGCACACTGTTGTAAATAATCTCTTCTTTAACATTATGTTGTTTCTTGCAGGAAGCTAAGGAACAATCTGGCAAACCATCACCAATTTAGTACATATATTAGTATGTACTAAGATATCATATTTATATTGTATAGTACATATACCCAGACGTAGTCAACAATGAAAACTTGAGGTGATTCATGAAATGAGAAGGTGTTTATAAAGAATTTGATTCTGAAGGAACTCTTTAAAAAAAGGAGACTTCTATGTTGTCAAGTTAGAAGTTCCTTTACTCATATTTGAATGCTGTTCTAAAGAATCCCACTGACACATATATTATTTCCATGTATATGTTTCTGTCCATAGAACATAGTGTGGATAGCAATCTCTTCTAAAGGATTGTTGTTTTAAGAGCAGATTTTATAGCTGGGATAATTTTATTTTTTACTGTTTTATCTATACATTGTTTTTAGCAAAAAGTTATCTACTACTTGTGCATCCTTCTCCAAGATCCTATTGAACCTCATGCTGTTTCTGAGGTAGTGCCACTATTTCAGGTAAGTATAAGGTGTATTGCTGAGGATATTAAAACCTATCATATCATATACTTTTCGTGCTGAAATGCCTCTTGGAAGTCATTTGTTTCTTTTCAGTATTTCTTCTTTGGAAAATACATTGAAATTGTAAAAATATTAACAATATTTTTAAGTTAGAGAATAGCATTTTTACGTGATCTTTTTCTCAATCCCATGTTAAAGAATATGTGTGTCTTTGAAACTTACTGACTTGCAATAACTGTGCCTTTAGATATAGCAGTGATGTGCTCAGCTGAGCATGAACTGACTGCTGAACTTTTTAGATAGTTAATTTTGCACAGGTAGGTGGAGTAGTAACCCTTGTCACCCTTTGATGCATTTAAGTTCTTGTTTTTCTCAGTTATATCAATTCTAAAGAATACAATTTACCACCTCACTGAGCCTATTAACATTTCTGTAATCACGTACTGTACTAAATTAACCTGTTTTTCTCTAAAACTTCTAGATATAACTCTCCATAAAGAGTTTCCAAATGGACTTTATTCTGTTAAAAGATCTTTCAGAAGTTAAAAATAGCTAGCTAGTGGAAGGTAGAAAATTACTGAGTAGATTAAAAATAATAGATATGCTAATTCATTTTTTAATTGTTACATAATTCAGTAACAGTAAATATTATATCTTATCTATTTTTAGCAATATGTTATAATATTTCTTGTATTGATAAAGATGGAATTCTAGGCTGAATAAGAATAATCAAGTTCAAGTTTTATTTGTCACATACATGACACATATATGACATGTAGTGAAATGCTTATGTGACTGCAAAAT